>OY740767.1:77571268-77618989 GCA_963513935.1 Aphrophora alni
TCCGCAAATCAACACCAGCTATCTTCAAAGTCTGACCTTGGGATTTACTGATTGTCATAGCAAAACATACTTTGACAGGAAATTGTAGACGTTTGAATTCAAAGTGGTAATCCGATGGAATCAAAGGGATTCGCGGAATGAAGACAGTTTCCCCCTGGCCTACACCAGTGATGATTGTGGCTTCGATCACATGCTTATGGAGAGTCTTAACTTGGAGTCTGGTGCCCTTGCACAGTTTTGGAGGATTGATGTTTCGAATCAGCATGATAGGTACTCCCACCTTGAGGCGGAGGCTGTGAGGAGGAATCCCTGGTGGGTTTAGTGTGTGGAGGAACTCTACAGGGTAGTTGACTGTTTCCTCTAACTCAACAACACAATCAACTGATTCATACTTCATCTCCTCTAATGGTAGCAGCTCTAAGAGAAAGTTGTTAATATTTGTTGCTGACTCATTTGTTGGTGTAAGTATTGCCCTTTATTTTAACCAAGATGGATCAATGATGCTCATACTTTTCAAATTAGGATAAATGTGCTCAGTGAAGGATTCTATTTGGCTATCAATAGTGCAGAGATTGTGTGGAAGTTTGACTTTACCATCGTTTTCCTTTAATTGACCATTTCCTATTTGTAGAAGAAGATTTGAAAATTGTTCAATCTCTGAATGACCCATCAACTGTACCCTCATATTAACATTCAAATATAGAGTTTTTACTCTTGGCCATAAGTACGATGACTTAAGACATGCCTTCACCTCATCGGCGCGAGTTCCTCTTGGAACGATAGGCAAGGTCTGTCTAAAGTCTCCTGCTAAAAGTACAGTCACTCCACCCATCAAGTTGTTGTTATTTCTTAAGTCCTGTAAGGTTCTATGAAGTGCCTCCAACCCTCCCTTGTGTGCCATGGTAATCTCATCCCACACAATCAACTTACAAAGCCTCAAAACATGGGCCATGTCACTCTGTTTAGAAATATTGCAGGTTGGAGTTTCATGGCGGTTGAGGTCCAGAGGTAACTTGAAAGTGGAGTGCGCTGTTTCTCCCCCAGCAAGTAAGGTAGCGGCAATTCCAGAAGAAGCGACAGCTATTGCAACATTTCTGTCTTTTCTTATTCTAGCCAACAATAAGTTAATGAGGAAGGTCTTCCCAGTGCCTCCCGGAGCGTCCAAGAAAAATAGTTGTCCAGTCTCACAGTGAATACTGGTTATCAATGTATCATATACATTCTTTTGTTCACTATTAAGTTTAGGCTCGTTTTTTTGGACCAACTCTGATAATTCAGCTATATCATGGGAAACCTCCCTCAGTAACTCACGGTTGACTGAGTCAACAGTTTCGTTGCGAGAAGGAGTAGGCAGGCCATACTGGAGTAGGTGGTGGCCAGATATAGCAAAAACCATATCCTCCAATAGAACCAAGGTTTTGTTATACACCACAGCCACATCAGGCAGCACTCCCTCTTGAAGCTCCTTCTGAAGGTTCATGGCTACATCCTCCGACATGCTTTCTTTGTAGTTTTCCCAAAGTTTGAGGGCATCAGCAACTTGACAGAACACTAACATCACTGAAAACAATTCTCGAATCTTGTGTGGAAATTTGGAGATGGCGGCTTCTTCGAGAGTGTGATGCCAGTGATTGTCATCCTCCAGTAATCCCAGTGCTCTGCAGGCTGATTTAAAAGAGGGGTGAACTACTCCATCAACCATTTTCAGATGACTGAAGCATGTGGGTCCTCGAACCTCATGGAGTAAAATACGGAGATAGTAGCACTCTCCATTCAAAGGGTGCACAGTGTAAACCCTACCTAAAACATCGTCCTGTTTTACTCCAGAGTGTCCGGGAACGCTCTTACCCTGCTTTCTTCTGGAAAACTTGTTATTCTTCCATACATAGAAGGCTGGAACTTCACTGTACAATAGTGTCCGAGCAAAAGAGTCTAATTTACAGAGATTAAAAAATGCCAATAAAGTTGTCTTAGGTGGATTTTTGGCCTTATCTCCAATGTTGTCCGGGCTAAAGTACACTCTTTGGCCGTTTTCTAGGTGGACTGAAAGATGCATGACGGGTGGATACCTTTCATGGATCGGGAAGCAGAATATCCGCCAAACAGCCTCTGAACTACTGATGTAGCGACCCGACTCGTACCGTGTAACCTCATCAAACTCGTTCTGTAGACCAAACGCCGCCTGATCACTGCCCTTGTTTACGTACTTACATATATATTTTATAGATTTTATGGAGTTACATATTTCAACGTTGATGTGAGCCTCAAAGGTGCGTGACAGAACAGGGTTGTACGGCACTACCCACCTGTTATCCAAGTCAACGTCTTTCACCTTCACTGTAAATCCCCCGTCAGTGGGAGAGCGCCTGCGATACAGTGGGTAACCGTCTTCAGCAGTCCGCGTTTCCTTGGTGAGAGGGCGAGGGTATCGCTTGCTGCAAGAGCCGTTCACCATACACGGAGAATTTCTGTTGAGGTTTCCACAGGGGCCATGTACCATGGCTGACTTCACTATTTCATGCAGTGTGGGATCTAGAGTAGGGTCCGGTATTTCAGCGCTAATGACATTATCAATTTGGCTGGGTGTAATGTTATTGGTAAGCCACAGTAGGATGTGAACGTGAGGCAGCCCACGCTTCTGCCATTCTACTGTATACATGTAACACCTAGTTGGCCCGAAAATACAGCCTTTTCGAAGTAACTGGACAATTTTTTTTACTTTTATATGAAACACTCGCGCTATTACGTCGTGCCTAGAATGAGGAGCCTGTCCAACGTGTAACTGTTCCTGTATTTCAGACCACTTAGGGTTACATGTAAAGGTGATAAATAAATCAGGTCTTCCGTAATGGCGCACGTAAGTCATAGCGTCTTGTGTCCTCTCGTGCATGTAGCGAGGCCCCCCGATAAAACTGGAAGGTAAGACCACTAATTTCAATAGCTCTGACACTTGCCCATCACGTTTATCGACTGCATCTCGCAGATGCACATACTCCTCAACTCGTAATTTACTCTGGTTATGTCTCAAGAAGTTCAATCGTTCAGTTTCAATTTTAGCAAACATATCAGTTAAAAACTGATTTAAGAGACTGCGATAACGTAAAATTAGGTTTTCTTTATCTTATCTTTCCATAAGTATAAATGCATAGAAAGTGGAAGCCGATACAGTTTTCTTCAAAGCAACTTTGGTGGTCGGATCAAGCTGAGGTATGTTAACGGAGTAACCATCTTCCCCTCGGCAGAATATGAGTGGATACTGTAACGCATCGTAAGCACGGTGAGTCTCACTTATGCGCACCAGTCGTGTATCTCGGCTGTGGAGTATGATGTCTCGCTTTTCAAACATTTGACCTACGATCGCCAAAGCCACTTCTTTTGTTGCGGGTTTGTTGTACCGACCTCTATGTGCACCTGCGGGTTTTCTGTCAGCTGTTATTACCACCTGAAACCCTTCGTTTTTTGGTGCTATCTCCATCGCCATTTTAAAGTCCCTAATGTATGGATTTGTCTCATGTAATATTTTCTGGAGTTCGCTCACTAACGACGGTTTTACAGAAGGTGCATTATTGCACCGTAGCTGACACTCTTTATCCTCATCACCAACAAAGTATATTTGTAAAAATGCTGGCTCCCGCTCTGAAGAAGGTAAAAGACTCCCGATTAGATGATACACCTGCCCCTGAACTTTAAAGGTTGGCATAAAGTTGCCTTCTTTAATCTCTTTTCCTCCAAAGGAAGTCATTTGAAAGCAGTTATTGTACTGCCTGATGTTTGAGAGAAAGTGTTCAGAAAGAGGGTGATTTTTTGTCAGAAGAGCTTGTAGGAGCTCTGGCATTGGCTGAGGAGAGGGCAGATGGACTTTTCCGTTAGCACAGCACAGACCAGGACTTTCATCTTTCCATTTTCTAGCTTTACACCACTTACATGTTGTCATGCAACCTAAGGCAACAGTCTTATCTTTGTTGTAATCAGTATCGCTATTGTATTTGAATCCCGACATTGATTTAACAGACCATGGCAACAAATTTATTTCACTTCTCTTGACACTGTATTTTTTTACCGCACTTATGTTTACCTCGGGATTTTTCTCACTATATCTTTTTACAGCCGCCTGATTTATTGTAGGATTTTTCTCATTGTATTTTTTTACAGCCGCCTGATGTATTGTAGGATTTTTCTCACTGTATTTTTTTACAGCCGCCTGATGTATTGTAGGATTTTTCTCACTGTATTTTTTTACAGTCGCCTGATGTATTGTAGAATTTTTCTCGCTGTATTTTTTTACAGCCGCCTGATGTATTGTAGGATTTTTCTCACTGTATTTTTTTACAGCCGCCTGATGTATTGTAGGATTTTTCTCACTGTATTTTTTTACAGCCGCCTGATGTATTGCAGGATTTTTCTCACTGTATTTTTTTACGGATGCGCGATTGACTTCAGGATTGTTCTCACTATATTTATTTACTGCTTGCCTGTGACGTTTTGTACGATTAATATTGGAAAATCGCTTACGCCTTTTCTTCCCCCGTCTCTTGTTTGTTTTGGAACAATTTACGGAGGGGTGATCTGAGACAGTAGTATTAGATATAGTAAGGGAATTTACTGGAGACGGGGATGAGGAGTGTGGGAGATCAGTGGGTGAGAGGTTGGCAGGGTCCTGGATTTCCCCAAGATTAGCCTCCACATTCACATTGTCAGACGTCAGAGAGGAATCAGGATCTAAGGGAATAAGGACGTCAAAGTGGCCTGCTGTCAGTGGCCCAGTAAACCTTAGTGTTTTTATTCCCTCAACCGGCTGCCCGAAACTGGTTAACAGAGTTTGGTCTGTGTAAACCTGCAGCTCATAGGGGAATATTTCAGAGGCTGCTTTTATTTCACATGTTGTCCCAAAAGTTCCCGGTTTGCTCATATCAGCCATATATTCTGCCTTTGTTCTGTAAATGCCCCCCGTCCGATTTAAGGTGAATGGTTTAAATCGGCACCAATTGTTAGTAACGTGCTGTACAACACTGGTCCGAACTTGGAAACCTTGTGAATCAGTGCCGTATACGAAGTAAGCCAAAGATGAGAATAAGCACTGACCATCAGGATTGATAGGCAATACATGGTGGGGAGTAGGCACCCCATCCACGTTGATGACTTCCATAGTGAGAAAGTAGAGATATATAAATAGAAAGACAATAGAGAGAAATATAAATATTATATGTATCAAGTAAAAGGGAAAACGGAATCAGTCTTGCCTAAAATGATCAAAATATATTGACGTATAGAACAGAACTGAAGTGAACAGAAGTGTGTAGAGGTTCAGGAAAAAACAAAGCAAGTAGCAAAGTCTGTAGCTAGACTGACTGGTAGGGGGCAATGTAGACCCCTTATCAGCTGATACCTGCAGCCTACTGATAAGGCCACTTGCAAACTGTGGCTTGCAGTCCTAGGCCTTGTCATGAGTGTTCACAATGATCAAAAACCGCTGTAGTTGTTCATCTAAATAACAGCCACCGAAAAAATGTATTAATAACAAATATATGCGTTTGACTGAAAATATTGTAATAGGGGTGTTAGCTACCCTTCGAGTAAAAGGTTTTCAAACCCTTTCTTAGTACGCCTCTAAGAACTTACCCGAAACAATGTACCGAATTTCAGAACTCTAGGTTTCGTGTTTAAATACAGTGAGAATAATACATGTTTGCCGAATTTCACGTTTGTACGCTTCATAGTTTACAAAAAATAATGTATTTTACTTTTCGCGGTTTTTTCGCGATTTCCGCGGTTAGACCTGGATTTTTTTTTAAAACGTTTCTTAGCGAGGACCTAGACGCCAGGAGGAACATGTTTGCCTAATTTCACGTTTGTACGCTTCATGGTTTACAACAAATTATGTATTTTACTTTTCGCGGTTTTTCGCGATTTACGCGGTTAGACGCGGTTAGACCTGGATTTTTTTAAAAACGTTTCTTAGCGAGGACCTAGACGCCAGGAGGAACATGTTTGCCTAATTTCACGTTTGTACGCTTCATGGTTTGCAACAAATTATGTATTTTACTTTTCGCGGTTTTTCGCGATTTACGCGGTTAGACATGGATTTTTTTTTTAAAACGTTTCTTAGCGAGCACCTAGACACCAGGATGAACATGTTTGCCGAATTTCACGTTTGTACGCTTCATAGTTTACAAAAAATAATGTATTTTACTTTTCGCGGTTTTTTCGCGATTTCCGCGGTTATACATTGAATTTTTCAAAACCGGTTCTTAGTGCGCGTCTAGGACCTATGAGGAAGCTGTGTACCAAGTTTCATTGTAATCCGTTCAGTGGTTCTTGAGATTTCGTGATCAGTGAGTCAGTCAGTCAGTCAGTCAGTCAGTGAGTGGGTTTTGGCTTTTATTATTATAGATGAAATAGATACTTGGAGACAGTAGAAAGAGACATCATAATTAGGAAACACATCAATAGGCCCTATACTTAGGCATTGCAACAAAATAAGTGTTTATCGATTAATTAACATTAATAGAAGTCAGTAAGATTAATTAAATAGGTGAGGTTAAAACTAAGTGTTCCAGTATTGTTCAAAGTGAAGAACCTTTGTCCTATATACACTAATGGTATAATATTTCTAAGTACATTTCTATTGCCATCTCCTTCACAGAAACACCTACACACGATACTATAAATAAATGTTTACCTACCATACAAAATAATGGTAACTTGCAGCTTTGTTTATTAACGTATACGATTGTTAGTGTGTATTGGTGGATTGTAATGTAACAGTTAATGACGGTGTAACTATTTTAAATTTTATCAACTTGAAGGGCTGAAAGAAAATTGGAAATTTGACCTAAAACCTATTTTATTATTTTTTTTAATCAAGGAAAACTTACCAGTTTGCTAATTCAATGAAGATGTCTCACCAAGCAAGACATTATTATGTCTCACCAAGCTGTGAATGTAGTTATTAGATATTATACATGTTACATACGGATATATTTCTATAAATGTCATAAACAAAAAGAACACAAATAAAGTTTTAATATGTCTCAAATTAACTTAAACTATATTCTTTTTTTAAAATAATGCATAGCGTACAAAATTAAATCTTTTGTTAAAATTAGAATTTATGTTGTTGGCCTTAGAATGAATTTTGAAAATTTTATTATGTAAACAAAAATGTATTTCTAATTTAAAAGCCAAAAAAATGCAAAGTTTAATTTAAAATAATAATGATAACAATAAATACAATTATAATTGTAATTTAACTTCTGAATATATATATTCAGACTTAACTTCTTAACTTAACAACAACAACAATAACAATAATGACAGAGTATTCCCTATTTAACAGTTAAATCACTTGATCACAAAGTTTATATGCAAACTGTAGATAAAGCTGTTGTTGTTGCCTAAGAAGTGACTTATGTTTTGGTGTTATTCGACTGTATATATTGGACTGAGTGGTGTTGTACATTTTTAATTAATATTAGACTATTATTTGGCCAGCTTTTAGCTGTAAAATATAACAAAACATGAAACTTCTTGCTTTTGAATCACAACTCCCTATCAATGTACCAACTACACATCATTGATCTATAGTTTTAATTAATATCAACATAGTAAACATAGGATTAAATTTTTTTCTGTATTTAACAAAGTTGGATTCAACGTGGTTAAACAAGGTTTTTAATTTATATGTATTGTAAGGTAACCCATCATGCTGCAAAATGTTTTGAACTATTCACTTTTGCATGATAAGTTATACAATAACTCCACATGCTATAATTATTATTCAGTCCTATTACTTTTATGATGTAAAGAATTATCATTGATTCAACAAAACTTGATGTCTCAAACTAAAAGTATAGAAGATCAACAAGATAAGTTAAAGTAGAACTTTACCTGGTGTTTGTCTGCGTCATCATTTTGCGTGACGTCAAGTATCTTTTTAGGTGAAGATTTCGTTTCATTTCGCTCTACATCAAAGTTAAACTAAACTTGAAATTCATGTTCCTTGGGCAGCACATCTGGAAATAAAATCTAATGGAAGAAACTTTGCCATCGTGTCTACAGATGATGACATTTGTACTCTGTCAAAGAGTAGTCTTATCTCTATATTGATATTAGAACGTCCAGAATGTTTTGTGTTTCGTCTGTATAGCACGGAACTACTACTTGGCCTTACCGGGAATACAGTTTGATTTAGGAGTTATTTCACTTTAGGTTATTTTAGGTTATTTTTAATGATTCTTCAACTTCCGTTGATGTTTCATTAGAATGTAACTTCAAACGTTTGTTATTTTTGTAGTGTTCTAGAAAAACCTTACAGCTGTATTTATTTATTCATTATAATTTAAATCCTAAATAAAACTCGGAATAAAATAAACGTTAGATGACATATATCGATTTCAAAAAAGACACCTCGAGTAAATTCTTTCCCTTTTTTAACAATAAAGAACAATCATAATAATTACATAAAAACATAGAGATATTATATATTTGATTACATCAATATAAGCCTGTTATTTTGAATGATTTATTATATCATTTTATATTTATTTGTGTCTTTGTGAAACTAACTTATACTACGAAACGTATATAAATCCAAATTTTAGACAGATTAGTAGTAATTAATTATTAGTTTGTTTAAATTAGATGTGTTACTTATGTAGTGTGCACGCGCGTGTGATTTATGAAAAGTTATGCCCTTATTTCCCCTTAATCTATAACGAACAAGAGCTTGAGGTTTTTTCATTACGACTTTTGTAGCTAACAATGAGCTAAAATTTACCTCAATATACTAAACTATTTTATTGTTAATAAATGTACGTTTCAAAGCGTACGTTTAAGAAAGTAACAAGTATTTTAAATGTTGAATATAAATTATGTGGTAAAATAATTAATATACTTAGTACAGTTTTTCTACATAGAGTACTCCTTTCTAAATACGACAGAATTGTTTTTATTTTAACTCTTCTACAATACTATTAAATATTGCCAGAGAAAATTTTCAAATATTAGAATGACTGAAAGTATGTTAAAAATTTGAATTAAATTACTTGAAAACTTTTAAATTCGTAAATAATTTTTAAAATTTTTATAACTTATAACTTTTACTATATACTCAGTTGGAATTTTAAATATTTCATTGTAAACAAATGTGTTATTTTTTCTTTAAAAAATATTGACAATTATTTACGCTCTTCTTAAGAATGTAAAATTTGATTCATTACCTTTTCATTCAATGTTTCTTGCGGTCAAAAAACTTAATTAAATATATATCACAAAGTAATCGTACATACGACACCCTGTAAATACACGTCATTACTGAATATTTATAGCATACGAAAAAAAATACATAAAAAACTCAGCCAGATAAAATGTCGTAAATTCACCGCCTGAACATGGATAATGCATAGAATCTCGTTGTCTTCGTGAAGTGATTGTTTTTTCTTGTCAAGAAGAGTTCGTTAGGCAGTATGACCTTACACCAAACTCGAAATGCTTTTCTTTTTGATTGTTGAAGGAAATAAAATGTTGATTGAAATACCGTCATAAAATTATTTATGTAAGCCTATTTCGTTCAACTGATCATTATAAAAGCTTAACGAATTTAAATAACTAGAAACAAACCAAATGACTACTTATTTATTACGTCTCAAGTTAATTGGTGGTATGTTGAGTAGTCACTTTTGTTACTTGTGATTCCTGTATTTCGGTCTAAATGGTATATAACTAAACGTAACATTGTATCAATCAAATATCTATTAAAAATTGAGCTGATTGAATCTTTTGAAAGTTTAAAGACTTTTACCCTCACTAAAACGTAATAATAATGATAAAGCACTATTACATTTTACAGACTTAAAGTGTATTTCAACACGTAGAAAATATTCCAACCAACCATGCAATATATTAAATGCGTTTTGGTATGAAAAGACAAATTTTACATTATTAAATAATTACGTATATTAACAATGTCTTTTCATATTATCATATTAATATATTGTCAGTTTAGTTAGAAAAACACTCATTTAAAAAAACTTCTTTTTTCTATATTCATAAACAATAATATATATTTGTTAAAATAATAACAAATATTATAACTATTAAATATTAAATATTTATATTATTAAATATTTTGTCGTGGTATATATATATATATATATATATATATATATATATATATATATATATTACCACGGAGAGGTTTTAATTAAAATAATATTGGCGATCACATTTTATACACTAATATTTTAATTATATAGCCTAGATGAAGAACTATTTATAACCTGTTGTTATTTATGAAGAAATATATATATATATATATGCATACAAGGATTGTATAAGGAAGGAAGCAATATATAATATTTTTTTAAATATAATTACCATTGATTCATTTTTATTTAGAACAATTTTAATAATTAAATTTAATGTCACTTTCTTACAAAATGCATTTCTTAATCTTTGTCTTCACATTATTTTAAGTACAAAGGTAAAGTTTAACATTGTTAATTTTGCGATTCCTTATTAATACAATATTTTAAAGCTTTGTAAAAGGTCTTATAATATCCTTTATGCACGATATACCATACACAAAGAATTATTATTATCCTTATAAAACCCTATATTAAACAATGGGGCTTATTCTATTCAATCCAAACTGAAGTCCTATCGTATAGTTGAAGCCAGGAACATCATGATTAGTTGTTAGGATTGAAGTGTTTGATGCTTTGAATCGGACTTATAGATTATCACGTTAACGATCGATTATACGTTTTTGTTTATATATACATATAATATAGCCTATATTTTTAAAGATAAATGCAATAAGTAATATATTATCTAATCAATTATTTTCTATGGATATTTGGGTTTTTTCCACACTTGATTTCCACAACTGATCATTTATAAAATATATTTCTTAGGAACTTGAATATTAAGTTAGTCACAAAAAATAAAAATAATGGCATTGTCATAAAAAATATAGTAAAATATAGTTATATATTTGGTTACTAATATAAAATAGTTCACAATAGCAATACAAATAGTTTGATGTATTCCTCCCACCAATTCAATACAGTCACCCAACGAGTCTATAGGTCACATTTTTCTATGTGTACTGTCTCGGGTTGTGTCACAAGATGGCGTCCAAAACAGAAATCACCCTATATCTTTTTAATCTGTGAAACAGTTTTAGACATTATTTCGACGGTAAATATTGTGTTAGCAATGTGCCGACTTTTATATTAATAACTTTTTTTTTCTATGAAATATGAAAAATATACTGGAGAAAATATATATATGCAATTCCTTTGATTGACTAAAAAAATAAATCTTGGGAAATACTACTCCCATTTAAAAATCCTTTAAGTTTTAAAAAGCGTATCAATTATACACTAACTCCGTCAATGACATAATTCGTCAAAACATCTAGATTTGCTATCTTTATTCATTAGCAACAAATTGTTATAGCTATTGAAAAATTGTACAAATTTCAAACAAAATACCTGTTGCAATTAGTTTTAAATCATATACCGACTATTTAAATAGCAATAAATATTGAATGTTGCTGAACAATTTGGAAATAGCAAAAAATATTTGCAATAATTATGTTTTTTTCGAATAATAATACTAGTTCAGACAATTATTGTTCACACTTTGGAACTAGTAAATTAACTTAAACAAAGAATAAACATGACAAGATATGGTATATACGATGAAATTAAAACTGTATAAAAATCTATACTAATATTCGGCACTCATTTTTTAAGCTTAAAATTAGACAGAGAGACAATACGTTTTATATTTCATTTCTTTGTTTAAATAAACGACCTGTCGTTTGTGTAGACTAGAATCCATTAGGGGGGTAAACAAATGTCAGGTCCTTGAAATATATATTTCATGACTATACACTACTGAAAAAAAGCTAAAAACGTGCAAACTATATTTCCACAAGATATATAGTTTTAGGAGTTTAATATTTATGAAATAATTGTAGACTTTGAACGTTGTAGGCTAACACTGAAATGTCGTAACTAAAAGAGTTGATTAGGGATGAACGGATTAATGATAAGTTTGAAGGATTGAATATGTAAAGTAATTGTAATTTAAATTTATCAAAGTACAAATGAATATTCGGAAATAATTTTAACATATGTAGTAATATCTAATCTGGAGGAATGTGCCAGGATTATATCTGATAAACTGTAAGAAGATCATTATGTCTGTAACCCTGTCTGTTTGGTTTAGTAGGAGGAACTGTGAATTGAGTAAATAGAGAGGGGGTATATTCTTCATTTACAATATATTATTGCTTAGCGTTCATAGTTAGTACGTCCTACGTTATGGATTGTGGTTAGGGTTACTCCTACACATTGGATTGTAAAATGTATTGCATTAGAAATATTATTTTGAATAACTCTTTTGAAGTAATAATGTTTGTAGCGTCACGCTACCACTTTGCATTGTTAACTATATTGTTGGGATTAAGAGAATATAATTGTATTCAATTGTAATGGCGAACTTGTATATAAAGGATGCACAGCAGGAAGATAATCACAGGACTGAACAAGGACGTGCGGAGTGGGAGACTAATGCGGGCAACTTCAGACGGCCTATAAATATAGGAATTTAGCTTTTTAAAATCATTATGTTTACACACACACTCTCTCCCTCGCTGCTCTTGTTACCTAAATTATCTCGTTTTCTTTATTGTTCCTTAACTGTCTTTCCTTCCGTTTTGTGTCGGTTGATCCCGGTAGCACGGACTTCCTTGTTCGTTCTCTGAAGGTTAAAACTCCATCACGAACGTTCCAACTCCGAGTGGTCTGTCTGCTGATCGCGACGGCACTCTACATGATCGTTGTATGAAGGCAGAACCACTCAGGACGATTTTTTATCCCTCCTAACACGTCATATGCTACTGATTATGCATCTTGTCGAAGCCCTTCTAATAACTAAAAGATAGTACCTCTATCCTAAGTCTAAACCGCAAAACCCCAGCTCCGAAAACTGACATGATACAAGACAGTACGATGTCGCAAAAAACGCAGATCCAGTTACACGCCATCAAATTTCCAGCACGCCTATCACCATTCTGGGAAGAAGAACCAACAATATGATTCATCCAAGTGTAAGCCGTACTCTCTATCTACATTATCTATGCAGAGGACAAAAGATTCCAAGTAGTTATGAGTCAGCTGCCCGATAAGTTCCGGAAGAAGTGGCAGACTTGGGGTTCTGCTTTATACTATATTGAAGGAGAGGTTTGCTACAACATTCAGCCAGAGGCAAGAACGTCTCATCTTACGACTGTTCTTAGAGAAGAGACACTTAGACTAGATGTAAAACCTAGCGAGCATCACCGTGACCAACGAAGTCCTGAAAACAATCTGGCTCAGACCCATTTCATTTCACACAAAAGGGACTTTAACCGCCATCTCAGAGGACGATGTTGAACGACTCGCAACAGTAGCTGACCAAATCCTTGAAGTCATCGAAGTCAGCACTGCTTCGACAAGCTACAAAACAGGCTCCAGTAACTCGATCGACGATGTGATATGTGAAGTAGATATATTACGGCAGGAAATGCAAGATACAGTGTTCTTTAAAGGCAAGAGACACACTGACGAGACCCAGAGAAGTTGAACAGGAATCAGCTGCTTTAAAGAAGGACCTCGTCGCTGGAGCATTTTGCCGCCGTCTTTTCATTAATAGCGGTCAGACAAGATAGATTAATATCTATCTTACCAAATCGCTACAAGTCTAAATGGTAATCATCAGAATATTTCTTATACGGTACATATGAAAAACTGGTACATATGAGTAGGATGCCCGTCATCCATTATACTACGAGTCTCGAAAACAAAGGAAGAGTTACCAGCGCAGATCCACCACACTCCTCAGCTGTACCACACGTCACCAGGTACAAAGCATCCCCTGCGAGAATACTACCATCTAGTTAGGCAAACTTCAATAAGGATAGCAACGTCAACCGACGTCCTACACTACATAGAGATTAAAGGACCATTTCGCTAAAGTACGAAGCCTGCGCCCTGCGGCGTACCAAGGAGAGTCACTGGTCTAGTCCTTGGTGTCCAAGGATGGTGTCCACTAAGAAGTGGTGTCCAAGAAGGATGGAACTATACGCAGACTTGCGCCAGCTAAACAACAGATCCTTACCAGACCGATATGCAGTTACCATTCATCACAATTTCAATTATAACACACCAATATCTATTCCGTCCTAGACATACATCACCCTTCTATCATATCCCAAAAACACCTGAAGACATCGTTAAGACAGCTGTTATTACGCTATTTGGGCTTTTCGAATTTCAGCGGATGGTTTTCGGACTCCGAAACGCAGCCCGGCACCACCATACGTTCCAGCAGGGAACAGCAGCACTACAATGGTCTACGCCCGGTCTGCTAAGAAGCCATAAGACATCACCAGCAGTACAAACGTACTTAAAAGCTTCTTACGCCACATGGACTTAGATTTTGAAGACACACTCAGCGCAACACTTAAAAATTAACACAGACAACTAGCATCTATTAGGGCGGAGGTATGTAGCGACAAACTAACCCTTTGCATCGTTATTGTTGTGAAAATGTGAATATAATTGTATTCAATTTTAATGTCTAACCTTTAAATAAATGTCGAGCAGCAGAGAGATAGAATACACCGGACTGACCAAAGCCTTGGAGAGTGGGAGACATGTGCGCGCAACCTCAGACGACACTGTAAACACGGGTCTTTATCGCTTAAAATCATCACGTGGTCTGTCGGCTGATTACGGCAGCATTGACACCCCTAGGGACGAACTCCTTTCTAACTCCTACCACGTCATTTCCTACTAAATACACATATGTCGAAGCCATTCTAATACATAATCGGCAGTACCTCTATCCTCAGTTTAATCTGAAAAATCCCATCTCCGGCAATGATAATGAAAGAAGAAACTTAGACATTAATTAAAACAAAATCATGAACAGTTCACAATTGATAATCCTTACATACTTTTATTTTGATGACTAAGAAATAATGGGTATCATAGTTTTAAAGTACGATAAGTTCTCCTCCACTCACTGTGCTAGACACTCATTTTCATCTCACTTGTACATTTACGTTTACATGCATTTAAAGTTAAATGTGAATTTTTGTTGTTTTAAATACTTATTTTTCAATGGTTCACAATGGAAAGCAATGGAGTAAAAATACTTTATGAATGGAACGGGTTTTATGACAAAAAAATTTAAATTCGTAAAGTAGGGTTGGAAAAAACTTTATTATTGACGTTGTATTTGATTGTATTATAAACGTTACAATTGTTTTTCTATTTAAAAAATATATATATATGTTTTATTGCTTTATCGAGTATAGAATATGTATTTTTAAAATGAAACATTTTTTATTAAAATTATAACTTAATTTTTTTTTTTTATAGTGATTGCAATTAACCTCCCAGATTCTAGTGTTGTGGAACTGGTATAAACGTAAATAGTCGTAAAACAGTGTTATATATATATATATATTTTTTTTTTTAAATCTACACTATTGTGAGTAGAGATGTTGATGACAGTGAGAAAATCTGTGACCCACCATGTAAAATCCTTACTTGTCAGTGATATATTATTCTTCATAAAAATATTTAACTTTCGACACGAGTTTAATAATCGCACTGAATTTTGGTAAAGATGAATATTTTATTATTTATATGAAACTGAGATCACAAATTGATGTATTTTATTTTTCACTATCAATTTCAAACCATATAAAATAAATTATAATTAAAAACTATAATGGTTTTATCAACATAATATGATCAGAATTTTATAAAGAATGTAAAATCGTGGATATAAAACTTCATCTGTAATACTTAGATAATGTTTATAACAATAATAAATCATTCTTAAATAATTAATTATTATAGTCTTTACATTACTTTACCCAATAAACATCGGAGCCGGTGAACGGTAATTAAAATATGTATATTAGGTTATATTTAAAAAATATATATATTTCTAAATGATAAGGTTGTCTAAAGATAAATTTTTTAAGATTTTTTGCTTTCAGATTGATTTTAGTTAAAACAACCTAGAATTTCTACTCAACGTATCAAATTATACTTTGGTTTCTCGCATACACCAACGAATTGCATTTAGGGACGAGTCGCCGATTTGAACAAAGTAAGTGGAGCACCTTCTTGAAGCAACTTATATAATGTTATAATATCCGTGTATGCCTGCGAATTTACAACATTATTGGTTATGTGATATTAGTTTTAATTTAGTTTTGATCTTTGTTATTTTGAAAATCTAAATATGTTAATATAATTTCAAATATAATCAAACGTAAAATTGCTACAAATGTATTATTATTTCAAAAGATGTTAACAAACTCAGCAATTGAACTTACATCAGTATCTATATGTTTAAAACTTTTTCGTAAAATTTTTACAAAATAAAATGTTTCTTTAACGAACCTTGACCTATTTGCTCTAAACTAATATTTATAAATTTACTATTTTTTTTATCGTAATTGGAAGAACACACAAAAAAAACATAAAGAGTAACGTTTATTAATTTTATGTTTATATTTAAATAATTAGCCTAAGATAAAAACAAATAAGTAATCTGACGAAATATAAATATTGATGACACAAGTGGAAGCTAAAAGCATATTTATAAAATGCATAATTGACGTCCATTTACACCATCACTTAGTCCATTAGCAATGTCAACTCTTCAATACCTAGTTATAATTTATTGCACAGTTCTATGGGCATCGACGTAAACATGTCTCTCGAGTTGAAAGGTGAATGTTTTTATATGCTCTCCCAATCAAAATAATACTATTCCCTATTGAGATCACATAATATTCTAGTACGAGTTAGTTAGTGATTGAAATTTTTATTTCAGCGTTGAATAATTAAAAGGACTGTTTTGTCAAAGCAATACAATATTAATGTAAGTTTTATTTACATAACTAATATATATTACTTCAAGTAAACTAAACCAGATGATTACCTCTTCCTGGTTAGCTTAAGAAATTACTTGTAAAATTAAAGAGACACATTATATATAATTACTTGTACTTTACATACACTCTTTCCTCAATTTATTCGAAATACAAATGCATTAGTTAAAGAGTAAACATTTCTATATTTGATACTTTCTATGATGTTAGGTGTTTCATTTATTTTTACAAAATTATCGTAATCTGATGATGCCTGTAGTAGCAAAACATATAACCACCTATAATTAATGTATAGTAAAACAAAAACTACAATTGACATAGAATAAATATTATATTACATAATATATGTAGATCTAAGGCTTACAACAATGAATATAGAGCTACAAATAGCCAATTTGCAAATATTTATTGTTCCTTTAAACACAAAGTCAACCAATAAATCCTTTAACTTACAAAATTACAGATAAAATAATATTTAAGAGAGAATTTAGGAAGATTGGTTAATTATTACCAAATCATTCAGGGTATTGATATGACATATCTAAATAATAATTCTTTCGAAATATTATACTTGTGTATTTGTAGAACGTGTGTAAATGCACACACTTTATTTTATTTTTATAAATTGCAGATGTCTATCAAATAATTTTTTGACAAATTTGTGCATTTATTCAGACAATTTGCTATCGGACAAAGTACTAAACTATAATGTACAATATTAATGTACTCTATTAGGTTTCTTATTAAATTATTTTTACTTAAACAGACAATAAATTATTGATAAAATACTACAATTACAGACCATGAACCTGAACAAGCCTTAAGTACTTGAATAATTAAACTCTTCAACATCCTTTTGGAAACACAGCAACTTTAATAATGTACTTAGAATCTACTTTAATTAGAAACCAAACTTTGTAAACTTAAATAAATATGTAACTCTGTAACCGTCAAAGAGTGAGTTTCATATAACGAAAAACTGGAGCAATGAAAGTAAAAGTTAAAAAATAAACTCATTACATTTATTTTAAAATGTACTGAATATCAAGCTGTCTAATTTAATTCAAAAAAAGTATTTTTTTTTTTTTTACTTTTGAATTCATTATTTTGTATTTATCATGTTCCAATCTATTACAACGCAAAATCTTGTCAATCCCGTATGAAAATATATTACATCAATTTTCTATTCCCGTGAATTCAACCAAATTCTGTCGCTGTCAGCTGATTGACTGTAAACAACCTCTCGTTTTTTCTACTGACACATCAATACGCTTTTTTCTAGTGTTGAGAAAAGGAAGTTAATATAGGCCTATAAAGACTATTTCAATTTTTTTTTTTTTACGATTTTACTCATCCTAATACACATTAAAATGAAAAAAAAAAATACAGTATATCATTGGTATGTTTATTTTTTCAAAGTGGTGAATTTATCAATTTTATGTTTCTTTCTTTTTACGTAATAATAATATTTTGTTTTATTCTGTCAATAGCTTGCTATTATTGTGAATATTATTATAATTTTTTTATTATTATATTCTTAATTATTATCATATGATCATCATCAACCAAAGATAAAGGGTTATGTTGTTACCTTTGAATTTGAATCTCACATAAAAAAATATCTCAAGTAAATTAGTTCGTTTAAACGTCTACAACATTTTTGCATACCGATTTTAGTATGACTTTAAAAATAAACGAATAAAAATGTATTTTTAAAGGAACACTCTGTATAAATGTTAAGTGATATACAATCTTTGTTAACGATTAATAATAATTTAAGCTAATTAATACGCTTTTCTACCTTTCATTGATTGACCAGTAGTGTTATGTAGATAACGTCTGGTCAGGTAGTAGAGTTTATTTCTAAGGCATAGTCTAATTTAGGAAGAACTCCACACACATATTCATCACATTTTTTAACATAACTAAGTTTCGGTTCTTCTGTTCTTTTATTTAGACCAGGTAAAAATAAGTGAAACTGATAGCGCGTTATCGTTGTTTTGACAAATTAAACTGATGATCATTTAAAGAATACAGAGAAGAATGTTTGTGAAAAAGCATTTATGGCGTTCGAGTACTTCATACCGGTGGAAGTTGAATTGAATTCTGGTCTTATATATCAGGCCATTCTAGATACAAGATATGACTATTTCTGTTTAGATATAAGTTTAATGTAAAATAGCTGAAGCATGAGGCTGGAAAATACAACAATATGCGTAGAGTAGTTAATCACGATACATTGAAACTCAAAATTGTGTTTCAACAGGAGAGATTTTGTGAACGGAGAAAAAAACAAAATGAAAAACGATAGTCAAAGAAATAGGTTCATAAATAGTTGAAAGGCTGTTTCATGGTTGGTATAGAGTGGAATTTTAAACATCGTAGTTGCAGAAAAACATCGAATTGCAGTTGTGTTTTGTTTGCAGAAAAAGAATTCCTGTCCGTTGTTTGAATGGTTACCACGAGTACAGCCCATACTTTCCAGAATTTTGTTTAAGATGAGAACTATAGGCGAAGAAAGTAGATGAATTTGATAACTATGTATTAAAAAAGGATGTCAATATTGAGATTTTTAGAAAATTTATTTCATATTGATCTTTGTTGGGTGTGTAAAAGTATTCTTTACTCCATTACTTTTACAACTGTAATGTTAAACGTTGAATTTGCTGTCTATGCTTCAGATAATTCGTTTATGGTTAAGATAGTAAGGGTTGTCGAACCAAAGATGGTACCGGTGTTCTTTAATTATTTGAGAGATTTGTTAATGATCATGAATTTCAAATATCTTCGTTAGTATTTTCGTTAGAAGTTACGTCGACTTTAGCAGTTCTAATATCGTACTTAGGTTATAGTATTAGTTAAGCTGTGAAGTAGCTATACTGGATACTGCGTGTACCAAATAATGTATAGGATTCGATTTTTTTGGACCACTCTACTTAGTGCCCGAGACATATTATATATTTAGATAAATTTTTATTGATAGAAATCTTTGTCTAAGATTTCTAATTAAATTTGTTAAAAAACCTATCTTTCACTGTTGGATAGGTTGTGTTATGTATATGATGTTTGGCCAGGCTATAAAGATTATTGTTATTATTAGAAATTTGTATATGACACTTAACTCTTTACACGTATTTTCATAAAAAATTATACAGTTTTTACATAAAGTATGGTAAAATAAAAAATTAATAATAATAAGTGGAACTGGTAGAGCCTTATAGTATTTTCTTATCAAATGAACTTGGAGATAACTAATCGAATACAGTAGAGCAAAATGTAAAGGAACATTTGGTTCCTGGAGCGTTCTTCATAAAACCAAAGTCGTGCAAGATCTCCATTATGTATAGAGCGGGCCAATCTAAATTCGAGACCTGACTATCTCTGATTAGATATATGTTTTAATGTGAAATATCTGACACTTCAAACGGGAAATGTAACTACACCTGCGAAGTGATATAATCATGCAATACCGATTCTAAATGGTTTGCAGAAACAATAACTTGTTACAATCCTTGTTTAAATATTTCATCTTTTAAAATTGGCTCAATTCCCGCCACACCAATTATTCAGAGTATTTTATCTGGGTGTTTTTAGATGATATTTGTTTTCGTTTTACTTTGAAGCAGTATCATATTGAACTGTAAAATATACCAAACTTAAATACAAAGTGCAGTGATGTAATTCAGTGTGCAAATAAATTTAGTCTGCATTTTATTGTGTAAACCCATCTAGGTTGTTACGGTATTGCTAACCACATACTCACTAAAATGAGAACCTGAGAGTAGACATATGTTATAATATCTTTCTTACCAACGAACTCGGTGCTGAGAAATAATTATTAAACCTTTTACAAACAATCCTGTTCCATTTATAGTAAAATAATCAAGACTAAGGAGACGGATTTAAGATGAAAAGCACAATTGTAAACATCCAAAAGGTAGAAGGCTAGGTTAAGGTCTAACCTTCATATTGCTCAAAAATGTTATTTTCGAAATTTTGAAGAATATTAGGAATTATTGCGATTTTTAGCCACACGGTATATTAATGTAAAGTGCAAACATATTTCTTGTAGAATTTGGAGAGATACTGTGGTGTAATTTAGACAAACACTGTAATGATAGATAAAAATAAACTATTAGATGATAAATTCCAGTTTTATTACTTTGACTACAAATTAACAGTAATTTTGAATCGGAAACCACAAACCTAACCACTTTCTTTAAGTGTTACAACAATATACATTTTAACTCCTGTTCACTTCTTAAACTTGCTCCTAACTTATCAGAACAACTATTAGGCAACAAATATAATAATTGACAAATGTATTTTACATTCGTAATTCAATATTCCAACTTTATTTGCTTATGTGATTTCTATAAATTACTGTGATGTAGACACAAAAAAATTTGTGAAAGAGAGAGTACGCTTTGTGTAAAATGTGATTTATTGTTCACAAAAGTAGATGAAAGTCAATGTCTAATACAAATGCAAGATACTAGCAGGTAATAAACGATAGAGGAATCAAGAATAAATTTATTTTACAAGGTAAAAAAAATGTGTAATACAAACATAATATTAAAAAGATATTTTGAATAATCAATAGGCTAACATACAATTATTCGTCAATTATATTGATAGCATTAAGAATTGAAATTGTTGTCAAGAAAAAACCACTCACTATAAAATGAAATTAGTTTCCGTTGTATTTTAAAATAGCTTAATATCCAACTGGTACAACAACAAATAAAGTTACAACATTGCCCATGTTTGTACCATGAATGGACAGAAAAACAAATTCGCGGTTTTGACGTTCATGTTGTCACATCCTACAATCTAAGAGTCAAGAATAGAATTGTATTTCATTTACTTAGGATATGTAGCAAGCGACAAATGTGTCAACCTACCTCATTTGGAAATTTTATAAAAACAAAATTGATCAAATATTTGAAAATCCATTTCCCAAACAAAACTAACGAAAATAACTTATGATCGAAGCTTACTTGTTAAAAATTAAATGAACATTATCGTGGACTGTCAAATACAATAACGTATGTCTCAAAATCAGAACAAGTTTAGTAATCATTAAGTAAGAAAACACAATGCCCTAAAAAATTAGCTTCATAAACATACACACCACTCATATTAGTTACAATAAATGTCGAATGTTCAGAATTGCAGTTGTGTTTTGTTTCGCATGGAAAGATTTAAATAACCTCTTTCACGAATTGCGTTTATTAGAACATTATATTTTTAATGTTTCATATTATAAATATAATTGCATTTCACATTTAGAAAAAAAATGTTCATTTCATAATTTAGATGATTTGATTAGTAAATTGATTGGGTAGATTGAAGTTAAATTGTGAACACATTTTCCGTCTCATCAAAACAAAAAAGAAAATTAAAATTTCTCTAATTATTTTAGAAATAATGTAAACCGTTTCCTCCTACAGATAAGTTTCTAGTTTCATTGTAGGAATAATTTTTGAGATTTAGAAATAGACTTTTTATAATGAAATTAAACTCAATACATTCTATTCCTATATAACAAATATAAAACTTTATCTTAACTATGAACTAACTATTATGAATACGTTTTTACGTAACCTAGAGAGAAAAATAATTTCTATAACCCCGATTCTATGATAATCGTAATGGTAATTACACAAAGAAGGTAGTCAACCCCTTATCAAACATACTCGTATTTTACAATTTTGACTCAAATTCAATAATGTTCTTTAATATGTTTATTCCTTATAATTGATAAAAACTTTTTCATAACTAATAAGCCGTTTTTTAATCATTGTAATGTCAAGTTGCATTTTAAATCCATGACGCATTCCTAATAATTATATTTCTTATGTTACACTGAATTTAAATCTATACTTAAATAACATAACGGCATCTATAAAGCAACATAACTTCTTTTTGTTACCATTCAATCACATTTCAACAAAACATTTCTTGCACAAATTACATAGTCAATTTTCTTCCATTATATCTTAATATAAATGATAATATCCAACATATTTTTATTATATATTCAAAAAATATCCGGCTCATTAAATATCTGTGATTACTTAATGTTTAAGAACCGATCTACGTTTTAAATACAGAAAATAAAGAATTAAATTGGTTTTACTCTTGAAAGTAAAGCCCTGAATTTTATAAGTTATGTATTTAAGGACATATGTCATACACTAAATAGTATGAATAAATAACGATTAAATTGATGAGTCATTTTACAAAAACTATATCATAAATTAATAACTTTGTCATTTTGAGAATATATTTATTGATATAAATGTTAACTGTAGTGCAAGCGATTATACTCTGTATAGTAAATTCAATTGATTTACTGGACTACAGTACAGCCTGTGTGGTTTCTATCTGTATTCACAGAGGTAAAATTCATCAAAGCTTTAGTGTTTATTTTCGTGAGAAGGCAAATGATTCCAACAATGTTAAAATTATGTTTAGAAGTAGTAACAATTAAAAACAGTAACATAGGATATTGCTCGAAAGATTATTTTAATAGTTAGTTGTTTATTTAAACAATAATATATGGTTATTTAGAAATAATGATGACTGGAAAATAATAATTGAACCGACATACCTTATTTGTTATAGTAAATTATGTTTAACTCTTTCTTAAACTGTTTTACAAATAATATTACTTTTATATTCATTCTCCATTACCAATTAGTGTAGATGTGCTAACAATAGATGACCATTTTGTTCTGTTTTCCTCTAATCCTCTTCTGCTCTGCCTAAGCTCTCATTGCGTAATTGGCAAGATATTAAAATCAAATGGGTCTTCCAACAACTTTCCCTTCATTTTTCTTTAGCGTGGTTTTTTTTAACTCTTTATATCATTAGACAGATATATACTAGCCTTTGTAATGTAGCTGTCTATATTTCAGCAGTTTTGACGGTTTATTAGTTTTAAACCTAATATTTTAAATACAATATTTCTTAATTCTATTTTTATTTATGTATAACTACTAAAATTTTTTATTACATGTAATTATTTGAAATAAATATTGGATATCGGTAAGTAGTTTCCTAATAAAATATAATATCAGACAGATAAAATAGGTGTTTGACCTATAATTATAACTTAACGTAATATCAAACAATCTATATTAATGATTGAAAACTAGAATCTAGAGTAATTACTTTTCTCTCGTATTTAATCACATAATGTAAACACAGAGACACAGTGTTCAGCGACCGAATACAAATTCTTTTCAAATTGTCTTTTCACAAAAATTATTTTTACCAAGAATAGAATATTGAAAAATCCAAAAATGTTGAGTTGGTGATTTGAGAAGGACAGTCTAAAAAATGGACGCACAATAAAAATATATTTCTTATATCACGGTGAGAAGTAGTGTACAAATACCAGTCAAAACGTATTAGGCCCTAAATGAGTACATGCAATGACTATTCGTCTCTTGAGTACCATGCTAACTCAATTATAATCAATACGTTTACTATAAAGAGAATATAGCTTGTTTTGGGAGAACATTTTTCATCTTTCAGAGTTAGTTCTATAGTATTTTATGTTTTTCTAGACACTTTTTGCAAACCTAATTGGAGAAGATGAACCTATCCTACATGTATATAATATTTCAGAAACTGTTAACAATCTATGATCAAAACTTCCAAATACTTACAAAAAATTACTAAATACATTGTAATATAGTTTAAGTGGATATTTTGTGGCAGAATAAAAATGAATCCAAATCATTTCGATAGTGTAGTTCAATTGTTGACATCAAGTGATAAACCAAAAACATGAGAAAGGTAAAAAACAACAATATAGCTTAATAACCTTTCGTTGTGTTAGAAATCAAAACTAAGATTTCACAGCTTAAGCTCGGCCTGAACAGTCAAAATAAGTAACTAAGCAAAGACTTGTTGACTATATGTTTCCTACAATTAGAATCATCAAACGAATAATTAATAATTATGTTAGTTTAATCATTTTATTTTACAGTTTTACTTATTGAAACTAGAAAAAAAAATTATTTATTTTTATTCATGAAAACATTGTTTCTCTAAATTTTCAGATATAACAGGAATGGAAAGAGGTCTCGATTTTTAAAATATGTCTTTATAAACAGTCACACACACACGCACACACACACACACACACACACATATATATATGTGTGTGTGTGTGTGAGAGAGAGAGAGAGAGAGAGAGAGAGAGAGAGAGAGAGAGAGAGAAGAGAGAGAGGGAGAGAGAGAGAGAGAGAGAGAGAGAGAGAGAGAGAGAGAGAGAGAGAGAGAGAGAGAGAGAGAGAGAGAGAGAGAGAGAGAGAGAGAGAGAGAGAGGGAGAGGGGAGAGAGAGAGAGAGAGAGAGAGAGAGAGAGAGAGAGAGAGAGAGAGAGAGAGAGAGAGAGAGAGAGAGAGAAGAGAGAGAGAGAGAGAGAGAGAGAGAGAGAGAGAGAGAGAGAGAGAGAGAGAGAGAGAGAGAGAGGGAGAGGGGGAGAGAGAGAGAGAGAGAGAGAGAGAGAGAGAGAGAGAGAGAGAGAGAGAGAGAGAGAGAGAGAGAGAGAGAGAGAGAGAGAGAGAGACAGAGAGAGAGAACTATCACAGCTACCTTTCCGGCATACTCACTCGTCCTGTAAAGTACTTCTGGGGATGTTGTCCCTTGTGGGGATATCCCCACAAGGGCAAGCGGCCTAAATCAAGTTTATATGTAATATACATATACTTTTAAGCATATTAGATCGAAAATAAAAATATTTTTAAATATCCCCTAAAATAGCTTTTGGGACGACAGCTTTAGTTTTGAAGAGAGACCACCAGGGCTGCGCTGAACGCAATACTCTCTCCTATAGAAGAGATTCGGGCTTTAGCCCTAAAGGTGACTTATGGGGCTCTTGAGTATGATTGGTCCATTCAAATTCGAGAGAAAAGAGCAAGTTGGTTAATGCCTTTGTGAGGATACCAAAATATTTGTATGTAGACTGCAACGAACGTCACTATGCCTTTGGGGACATTGTTGCCAGATGGAACAGATCCAGTGTTGCCGTCAATTGCACCTTTCATAAACTTAGAGTTCAGTCCGTTTGTCCATTTCAATTTCTTAGAGGTGGTTGTATACTTGTTGCTTCTTTGCGTTATTTGAATGTGTGCAATATATATTATAAATTACATAAGTTATTCGCCATTCTAAATAATTAGTCCCTTTAAAGAGTTCTACCTTTTATATGAAATGGAAAAACTATTTATCTGTTTACGTCGAAAAGTGTTTGTATATCAGATATAAATTTGTCAGATTTTTACATAATATATATCACTAGTTTTAAAGAACAAAATTATCTTTATTAAATATTTTGTTACATATTTTATGTATGAATTAATCAATTAGGAATGGTTACGTAGTAATTTATCTAGGAGACCAATTTATATTGGAAACTTTGGTTACAAACTGAAATGAAATAAAAGATGTATTAAAAATCCATAATATGGTATAGTTTTGGGTTTTTGGAATAGTAATATATTACTGTTCATATTCTTCCCAGAAACAATGTACAGTTTTATTAAAAATAATAATTGTTTTAGAGTAAATTCAACAATCAATACATTTTACTTAGTACAACTTATTATAAAATTGCATTAGTTTTAATTCAACCCATCCTACTTTTACTCCTTATTTCTAAACATCCAATGAAAATGAAAATGTATTTCATTTATATTTTTAAATGATATATGAAATGTTTTTTATTCCCAGTTATTCTTGACAAGTGGTAATAGAATGTACAAATTCTCTGATTCAAAAAATGTGATGTATTTTAACTTTATACAATTAAATATTATACAGTTCAATTGGCAATGACAATAGAGGGTTGAGATGTTATTTCAAGGTTTAGAATGAAAAATTTTATAAATATGTTACACAATTATAACATATATCATGTTTATATAATTATGTTTATTTATACAAATAAATATAGTCTATAGTTCAATAGTATAGTGGATTCTTTTTATTGTTTGTTTTTAGTTATTATGGGGTTGTTATGCAACAAGGCATGGTTAATCATGTATAACTTGTGTTAACAACTGTTGATGGAATTTAATTGTGAATTCAAAAATGTTTTGATATTTCAAATCCGTTCAGTGGTTTTCGAGATACAAATGATTTAATAAAGTCGTGTCATCGCATTTCAATCAAATGCAAACGCTAATGTACGCGGGTTTTTAAATTGTGTATATTTTGGGAACCGTTGAATGGATGTTAACTATCTAAAGAAATTTAAATTCACAATTAAATTGTCTATAAATTGGTGTATCAGAATATTACTACAGCGATTAATAAACCAACAAAAATAGCAGTATTGTCCATACTTTTCTATCAGAAATACAGCATACAATTAACAGCTGATCAAGTACTTATAAGCGCGTAACGTACTCAACAAAAATTGATATATATTTTTAACCGTTTAATGGATTTTTGTTTTGAAAAAATATTTGAATTCACAATAAAATTATCTATAAAATCATTATGAGTAGGCTACTTGTTGTTAGGTTAATTTGTATTAAAAACCACGATAAATTGTATTTAATTCGTTTTAAGTATACATTGGCGTAAATTAATTCAAATAGCTAAACTATAATTGTCCATACATAAAAACATAAAACTGACAATTTATAGTAAATTTTATGAGGAATCCGAATCCGTTTTAAAAAATAACTTCCGATAATTAGTTTTCGATATATAAGCGTTTTTGTACTATCGCCTGCCCAATTTTTATACTCTCTGTACGAAAATCAAAACCGAGTACGCGGGTTTACTAAATTGTGTTTATTTCTAGAACCGTGGAACGGATGTTAATTACCTAAAGAAAATTGAATTCACAATTAAATTTTCTATAAATTGGTATATCAGAATATTACCAAAAAGATTAATAAACGTGAGTAATAAACCAATAAACATAGCAGTATTTAGAAATCGTTTATAATTTTGAGCGATTACTATTAACGTTCATAAATCAAAAAACATTTTATATATCATTTTCAAATTTTTGTAGGTTTTTTATATAGTCATATAGAATATTTCCTGAAAATGTTAACAAAATATATAAATAAAAAGACTAGGCCTATACAAGTTATAATTTGACGCTATTTTCAACCAAACCGATAGATGTAAACTGTTGTAAATTGTTTAATTATAATTATACTATTAGCATAGATCTGATAGTTTATAGAAAATTTAATTGTGAATTCAAAATTTTTTTGATATTTCAAATCCGTTGTGTAGTTTTCTAGATACAAATGATTTAATAAAGGCGTGTCATTGCATTTCAATAAAATTCAAACGCTAATGTACACGGGTTTACTAAATTGTGTTTATTTCGAGAACCGTAGAATGGATGTTAATTATCTAAAGAAAATTGAATTCACAATTAAATTTTCTATAAATTGGTATATCATATTACTACAGCGATTAATAAACGTATGTAATAAACCAATAATAATAGCAATATTTAGAAATCGGTTACTATTTTGCTATAAACGTTCATAAATCAAAAAAATATGTATATATCATTTTCAAATTGTTGTATGATTTTTTATATAGTCATAAAGAACATTTCCTGAAAATTTTAATAAAATCTTTATTTAATATAATCTTTATAACGAAAATTCGTTATCAAACTTCTTAAGAGTTTGAAAAAAATAATAAGTAGCGGTCCTATGATATGTACAAAACGCCGACCGCAATACAGACCGGTGTCGTATACAGCTAAAAAAAACTGTTTTTTTCAGAGCTCGTTGATTCGACAGAAAAACTGTTGCGAGATTCGTCTGTCTATGGAAGTAAGGAAGGACAAAATTCTGCTGGAAGGACAAATCTAAAACAAACATCTCTGGTCGGAAATTAATCAAAATAGGCCAAAAATAGTCTTCAGATAGTATGTAGACGATACTATAGTACTTTTCTATGGCAACAATAGATAATTAAAAACTCTGATTAACTTCGTAAACACAATGCATCCAAAACTCCAATTCACGGTTGAAGTGAAACAAATAACAATTTAAACTTTTTAGACCTATCAATTTCAAAAATAAACAATAGTGTTAAGTTCAACATCTATAGAAAACCTACCACAACAAACCAGACTATACACGCTTCTTCCCATCATCCATGTCATATAAAAATGGCAGCTTACAATAATTTCGTTAACAGGCTAGCCTCAGTACCTCTAGACAAGAAGAAGTATGAACAGGAAGTAAACATAATTAAACCCATCGCAGTATACAATTGGTACAAGAGCTCAGATATCGACCAACTCATCAGGTAACATACAAATAAGAAACCCATTATTAAAAAGAAAAAGCAAACTTACGTCTCCACAGAATATGGATCAGCATTGAGTCATACTCCAAAACGTAGACTGGCTAAAGAGAGCGTAACCGTTGCTTTCAATACCTCAAACAAACTATACTATTTTTTAAATAACCCAAAAAAAGACATACATAATGACAAACACGATAAGACTGCCACATACAATATCACTTGTTATAGGCCTACAGTAATGAATGTCCGAATTTTTATATAGGACAGACTGCCCGCTCTTTCAACAAAAGTTTTAAGGAACACTTCCCTAAGAGGACTTCATATACAAACTCTGCTTTTGGTGAACATCTTATCAACAAAAACGATAAATACACAGATATCTAACCTAACATGGAGATATTGCAACAAAAGTTTGGTGTCAATTCCCAAACACGGTTACGGCTTGCCAACGTCAAAGCAAGTGCCAATTCACTCAAATATCAGCCACAAAAATATTCCCGAATTAAATATACCAACAAATAAAATAAAACGTCAATTATTGAATATATTTGGTCACATTTTCTAAAAATTAAATTAAATTCTTGGTATCTTTTAAAATTTTTAAAGTTATTACTAGAAACATGTAGTTATAATCACTGATCATACCTGAACAAAGGCTACATAATGAAACAATGGTAGGCCTATCAGTCGTGAAATTAAATTCAAGTTCGGGATGTTGGGGTATTCGGTAACGTAGGCTACTCAACATTATTTATATATATTTTTAACCGTTTGATGGATTTTTGTTTTGAAAAAATATTTGAATTCACAATAAAATTTTCTATAAAATCTTTATTAGTAGGCTACTAGTTGTTAGGTTAACTTGTATTAAAAACCATGATGAATTGTATATTTTAAATATGCATTGGCGTAAATTAATTCAAAAAGTTAAACTATAATTGTCCGTACATATAAACATAAAATTTATAATTTATAGTATTTTTTATGAGGAATCCAAATCCGTTTTAAAAAATAAGCGTTTTTGTACTATCGCGTACCCAATTTGTATACTCTCTGTACGAAAATCAAAACAGAATACGTTGGTTTACTAAATTGTGTTTATTTCGAGAACCGTTAAACGGATGTTAATTATCTAAAAAAAAATTGAATTCACAATTCTATACATTTTATATAATTTGGTATATCAGAATATAACTACAGCGATTAATAAACGTATGTAGCCTAATAAACCAATAAAAATAGCAGTATTTAGAAATCGTTTACATTTTTGCTATACACGTTCATAAATCAAAACATTGTGTATATATCATTTTCAAATTTTTGTATGATTTTTATATAGTCATATAGAACATTTCCTGAAAATTTTAACAAAATCTATAAATAAATAGACTAGGCCTATACAAGTTATAATTTGACACTATTTTCAACCAGACCGATAGCGGTAAATGGTTGTAAATTGTTTAATTATTATTAGTCTAGATATGATAGTTATAGAAGTCTAGCTTTGATAGTTTATAGAAAATTTAATTGTGAATTCAAAAATGTTTTGATATTTCAAATCCGTTGGGTGGTTTTCGAGATGCAAATGATTTAAAAAAGGCGTATCGTCGCATTTCAATAAAGTTCACAAAAAGTTTAGGTTACTTTATTTATTTGAAAATTTATTTATATATTTTATGAAATTTATTTCAATGTTGTTTTGAAGAAATTTGTTTTTTCGTTGTAAAGTAATTAAATTTTATTGTATCTTGATGAAATTTTCACAACATGTACGTATATATTTTGTTGTCATAATTAATAAATTTTATTTAATTTTGTTAATTAGTTAAGAGAAATTGTTTTTTTTTGTTGTAAATCAATAAAATTTTACTATATCTTGATGATTTTTTCACAAAATGTGTATAAATATATTAGTAAGAAGTGTGGTAAATTTTGTTTAAATCTCTCAATTCGTTTAAAAAATATATATCGAAATAGACGATGATTTGTATATATATATATATAAATCCCACTATCATTATGGCATCATTTCATATCCATACAATATGGCAGCCCCTTAAAAGAATAGAGTATATTTCTTTTTAGAAATGTATAGTGGCTTTGCAAGGTGATATCAATTACTTTATACATTTTGATATCTCAAAAAATTTAAAATACAATTTTTTTTTTCAATCACTAAATTAACATCATTGTTGCAGCTTTTGACGTTTCTAACATTACGAAGGCCACTGTATATATTTTACATTGCGATACCATTATGGCAACTAAGGTGTATATTTTAACCACCGAAATATCACAAAGAGAACCGGCACTGTTGCCAGTTTGACATCCTGTTGGCCTTCTGTTTTACCCCAAGTCGCTTAAGCAGTTTTGAAATGCACGTAGACATTTGTTGTGTGTTATCGTCGTTTGGTAGTATTTCACTTATAAAATATAGTATTTTATAAGTGTTTATAGTATATCAATCGGCCTACCTGCTGCTATTGGTTCTTCTATGAATCACCAACTAGCCCTTGTGCTACAAAATCAATTTTTTCTAGATTTTAACTTTACCTAACTTTTACTCTAATTACTAAACTCTAAATATTATTTTTCGCAAAATGGGTCCAAACACGGTACAATTGTGACAACTCTAACCGGGTTTTGAGTTTAAAAACTAGAAAATACTTAAAACGTGTCCTTTATCACGTGTTTTATATTGTAATAATCAGAAGTCTAATGTAATAGTTATCTGATCAATACAATGGAAAATGTTATTGTAAAGTAACATTTAAAACGAATTTGTAATTATTTGTATTTTCTTTTACTTTAGTATACGTTCACTGTTAGCCTATATTGATTCTGATTTAAATTCTTTGTTTTTTTTTTGCATACCGGTACGTTTGAAAACACTGCTAGAATTACTGTAATTATTATGTATGTTATTGTGATCGTGCTAATTCAAATAAAATGTCTATAACCATTTTTAAGTAGTCAAATTTATGATTTTGTAACCTACTGACCATAAAACCACATAGAGTTGTCACAATATTGTACCGTGTTTGGACTCATTGTGCTAGAAATAATATTTAGAGTTCAGTAATTAGAGTAAAATTTTAGTAAAGTTAAAATCTAGAAAAAATTGATTTTGTAGCACAAGGGCTAGATTATGATTCATAGAAGAACCATTAGCAGCAGGTAGGCCAAGCCGCACGTGTGAGTGTGTCTGCGCGTTGGGGAGCAAGGGTCACCCTAATCCTTTAGAGCGCACGGCTGTTTGGACAAACTATACAAAATATTGGGGCCATTTTTCAGAGGTGGTCTTTACTACAACCAATACATTATTGTTGGTAAATTGTTCGATTGTCAATGTGTTGACCAAAATAAATCATTGTAAAAAACAAATTAAGGTTTTGAAATAACTTTTAGTATTTATTATTATTTTTGGTGTGATAACAATGGTCCTGTGCTGTGAATAAGTGTGAAGCGTCATCCGTCACGCGTTACGCTTCGTGATGATTAGGTTTCATTCGTCAAGCTCATTCGGGTATTTTCGAGCGAAAAAACGAGTGTACTAAAAAAGAAAGTGCTGTATGCAAAAACTTCCCTAGAAAGCTTCAACATTTATGGTTCTGTACTGTTTTATAAAATAAACTATGCAATATATTTCTCGAATAAAACTTTATTTCCTTGTCAAGGAGACCTCGCTGTCTTATATAAAACCAACTAAGCAATAACTTTCTCTGATAAAACTTATTTTCTTGTCAATGAGATTCACAGTCCTAAAGAAAACTAACTAAACAATAACTTTATCAGATAAAACTTATTTCCTTTTCAAGGTGACCTCGCAAATCTTACAGAAAACCAAAAAAGCAATAACATTCTCAGAAAAAACTAATTTCCTTGTCAAGGAGATGTTGCAATTCTGAATTACGCAATAACTTTCTCAGGGTAAACAAATGTTTATTTTAAAGAGATGCTTTGCACTTTTATAAAAGAAACTATACAATAACTTTCTTAGGAACAATGAATATTCTTGTTAAAGAGGTGCTGTAATCTTTTATAAGAAAACTATGTAGTAACTTTCTCAGGTTAAATCAATATTCACGTTAAGGAGCTGTTGTACAATTATATTTTCAATATTGTTCTAAGGTTAAATAATTGCTCATGTCAAGTAGGTGATTTAGCCTACTCTTTTGCAAAAGAAACTATGCAATAATTTTCTTAGGTTAAATCAATGCAATAAATAATAATAATAGTATTACGTTATTAATAATAATTATTAATATCAATCATACAATGTAACTACTATATTGTTTGGATGTCGCCGTTTCGAATATTGACTAAAATTCAACAATTAAACAGCAGTGACTTGAAAATGGCTAAATAGCCGAAACGACCGTCGTTTGTATGGAGAATACGATAAGTCTCATAATTGTTGAAATGTAACTATTACTGTGAAATGGTTTTGATCACCATAGACATTTTCACTTCCGTCGTACAGTACACCACACACCAGATAAAACAATAAATAAAAGTATGTAAACATATACATATTGGGATGGAGTTTTATAATACTTAGTAAATACAAATAGTACTCGGTCTTCTACTTCTCACGCTCAGGCGGCCTCAATAATTCCGAGAAATGTATCGAGTATCGTTGCCAACAAAACAGTTTTAGGGGCTGGATACTGGACAGTAATATTCAACTTTGTCCACAGCTTTGAATGCTCAACTCTGCGTCTTGTGTGTAAAATGGAAGGAAACAAGCAACTGATATCAAAGCAGGTACGTTCAAGTTATAGTTATTAATGTTACTTTATAGCGTCATTAGTAATTTCATAATATTATTGTGATGCGTATGTGCTAGAATAAACAGACGGAATTAACAACAAATGTGATAGGCCTAACCCTGGATATGATGTATGAGAAGAACTACCGACATTTCATGTTTATTTAATAGTTGTACCAAAACCTGCTTGTTAAAAATAGGGTCTAGCTATTATTTAGATTTCTTAACTTTATTTATCGCTTATTTAAATTTTTTGTAGTGGATCCCACTCTTAAACCGAATTCAAAATAAATCAACAAAATTTGAAAAACATTATTATAATAACAGATATTGCCCAAACTAACACTATTTCAGATTTTCTAAGTACTGTCGGAATTTTACTTCTGTGTTTTACATAATAGTGGACACCACTTTTCAAAAAACCCATCAATATATTTAAAAAAATATCTATTTATTGACTGAGTTTGCCCAAACTCACAATATTTCAGTTATTCAATTTACTAAGTGGAAATTTGGCATATCTTTTAATGTAGTGGATCCCACATTTTAACGAAATTCATCCCACAAAAAAATTAATAAAACTTTAGGTATAGATTTTGCCCAAACTATATACGTTTTTAATATACTGAGTAAAAATTTTAAATGGGTTTTAATGTAGTTGGTCCAAAAATAATCAAATCCAACCAAATCCAAAATAAACAATCAAGTATGAAAATATGGAACATGTGCACAGCGGTAATGCTGAGCTCGTTTTATTTTATTTTTTTAATAGAGAATGGATAGATATATAGGATTCAGTTTACTGCATTTAATTCAAAATTAATTAAATGTTTGTAATAGTCTCAACTGCATTCTTGAAATTAAAATGTTTACACATTTTCAAAGTGTTTGACAAATTGTGAATCTTTGTTGTTTATTTTCGTTTCTTTCTTCTTCTCGAATAAATGGTTAAGTATTAATACCATCACGTTTACATTGCAAAACAATATTTTAATGGGTATAGTAAGATTCTGCAAAAATATTTATAAGATGTTGTAATTTCTTATGTACTTATTTCTGAAAAACCAATATAGCTACACTAAATGTTATTTCATCATTATTATCATCAATATTCTCTATTTATTAGTGTATGGTATATTTATAAATATAAATAAATATAAACTTGTCTGAGCAATATTTATATAATCTTTTTTTTTGGTATAAGTGTAAGTTATTTGAGGTGAAATGAAAACAATTACCCTAAATTATAGAAATTATAAAACAAAAAAAAAAAATTACGTAAACTAAATATTATTTTTATCAATTTTAAACCTTAACAACCTATGAAAATGTTTATTTGTAAAATAAAAAAACATCCAATATTGTCGGCTAAATCAAATGGTTTTAGTTTTATTTACTTACAACCAACCGTTAAATATTTATATCCCAATAGGCCTTTAGGGAAACGTTTTTGGAACGAAATTTCAAACTTTAATATTTTGTATTTTCCCAAGAAATAACTAAAAGAGACATCTTCTCAAAGTTTTCATTAAAATTGCCAGAAATTGTGGCTTCTAGATCAAACTATCGTAAATAGGCCTACAGTTTTTTTTCTATAGATTATCTAGCAAAAATAGCATTACGGTACGATTTTGTAGGAACTCTTGAAGAAATTGATAATTTTGTAAGGAAAAAAATAATAACATTAAAAAATGGTTGAGGGATTTTGCTTATATTTATTAATCTGTTTGAAATTCATTCAACAAGGTTTGTAGTCCTTTGATTAAGTAGATGCCTACAGTAAGGAATCCTACCTTGCTTTAAAACCTATTCATGTCACCTGTCAACAAGTTTTAAAATATTCTACTGCTGCTCTTGAAGTTATTGAAAACTTAACCTTAAAACTACTGTTTCTAAGAAATATTGTGTTTATTTAATTCCTAGGCCAGTGGTTGCTTTCCCAGTAAACAGGTAGCAAAGAATACAGAGGGATACCATTGTATTCTAACAAGCTTCTGTTTATAACCATTTAGGCTTAAATGACATCTTTCAATCAAAGGAATCAAAGGAATTCCATAGTCAAACATGCTAAAAACTTTATTACTAGAAGTAAATAGGAAACTCATCTACAGTGGCAACTGATTCCACTATTTTATTTTTACTTTTAGGCAATTAATTTGACGTGTACCCGAAAACCGTAAAACCATATTGATACTAAAGTACCAGGCTGTCCTGTGATACGCATAACTCCTATGATGCCCGAATTCAACAAAATGTATTCTATGCATAAATAAATGTTCTGTGTAAATTTCATCATGATAAAACTAGTTTCAATAATTTTGTGTATGAAAAAACTACAGGTTATTTCTAATTTCCTTCCAACGGTTCATTTGGCCTTACACATTTTATAAAAACGATCACGAAAAGCGTATTTATAAATATTTTTCAATAAATCTTTCACAAAATGTTCTTTGTATGTTCGATAATAGACTGTTATAATGTCAATTATATCTAATCGTTTTAAGTATGTTTTTTGGTCAAAAAATCATTTACGCTTTATTGTAAATTGTTCTTCAGAGTAGGTTTTCGCTTATAATTCGAATATTTCTTAATATTGGCATATATATATTATTATAAAATTTCATTTTATGAATTTTAATTTTAGGATAATTAGTTTCAAAGGAAAGAAAACTGAATTTGCGATCTATGACATTAATTATTAAAACAAATATAAAAAGTGATTTATTTGGACGTCATATTTTTTTTTTTTTTTTTTAATAATTAAATATGTGAACGTTAAATTTTTATTATTTATTTTAACTCGAATAAGAATATGGAAATTTACTCATTTTTTTCCATGAAATATCAGCATGTAATTAATATGTTAGAAGTACGTACAATGTTAGAATTGAGTCGATCATTAGTTAATAGTTTAAGGTTATAGTTTTAAATACGGGACTGTTGTTTATTAGGCCTATTTGTTTATTTTTCCCATGAACTGTGAAAGGTCGCATGGTTCCACCAGTTTAATATATGTTATATTTAGTGGTTTACAATGTTTTAAAACAAATCTACCTGATCGTTTATCACTAACCTAGAAAATTTCTTATAAGCCTATTGTCTTTAAACTGTGGGGAATACCAGATAGTTTCAATGCAACAGTATCTTGCAGAGAGATTTGTTAAGTTTTGACATAAAAAGGTAAAATATATGTCTTCTAAGAATATAGTCCGACCACCACTATAGTTCTGGAATGGTCGTAGTTAGGTAGAGATTCGGTCACCTGGCACTAATCGGCTTAGCTTGCCCGGACCCCATTGTTTAACAAGACTGAAAAATTATTATTAATTTATGTGGGATTATTTTTATATAAGTTTTAAATATTGTATAAGGCAGTTGTGTATTTCAAAAGGGTAATTTGTCCCTTTCAACGAGTCTATTATCTTGTTTCTATTAAACTATCTCTATAGTTTATCTCTGACAGGAATGTGGGTACACATTGAAACGTCAAACCTATTTTGCAAGAGAAGTGTCTTTGCGGTTAAACCTCTTTTGCTGTAGGCCTACTAGTTACCTAAAAACTCTCTATTGTTATAAATGTTTATTATGGATAATGTTTAAGTAGATTTATATGATAATATTCTTCTGTAATACCTAATAAATATGTTTATGCATGGTGATTCAAGAAATATCAGGATGTAATTAATATGTTAGAATGTACGTACAATGTTAGAATTGAGTCAATCATTAGTTAATAGTTTATTTTTCCCATGAACTATGAAAGGTCGCATGGCTCCGCTAGTTTAATATATTTTATTTTAAAGTTAGTTGTTTACAATGTTTTATAACAATCTAACAGACTTTAAAAAATTATTTTAAAATAATGAAACAAATAATGGAAGTTTAAAGTAACATCCAAGAAATAACTACTAACTACATTATGTCCAGAAATACATACATAGTTGGAAGTATTGTTATAAAAACTCTAACTTTGTTAACAATTTTTTGCATTTAGGCCATAGTTTTGATCCCGAAAAGAATGTTTAAATCTTTTATATTGAAAATAAATGCCTATGTCTAAATAATTTAAAATGTTTAGATATTAATAGATCTATGTTATAATAACAATAATACAAATCTACAATGTTTTGCTTTTTAGGATGGAAAATGTTTTTATTTCAAGAAACTGAGAGCATAACGCCAATTTTTCAGCCACTTGTGCCGTACAGTGATAGCTCTGATGGAGAATCATCAAGCAACTCGATTTCATTTCCTGGTTTGGTTTCAAATTCAAATGAGCCAGTTCAACAAAAAGACGAGACATTTATTTTGAAAGTTCTGTTCCTGAAGAAAATACTCAAGGAGGACAGATACCAATCAAAGGACATACAAAACATTTTAATTATTTACAGGGCAGCTATTTATATGATGAAAATTTGACTCGAACCAGTCTTGTGAACTGTCAAAACCCATCGCCTTCCATTGATTATTATGATTCGGATATTGACCCAGAATATGTCCCTGATAGTAGTAGTGGTAGTAATACAGATTTTTAAGCCCAGACATCTTCACAAAATAACATAATAGAAGACTTCTCGTGTTCATTCGATCTGAAGGTATTTTCTGAAGAACGATTAATCCGTAATAGTATTGAAGTTGGAGCCAGATATGAAGAAAATATTATTTATAAAACAAATTCACCCCAAAGAAGTTTGTTAACTGAAAGTTGGGATCTCCAAAACAAACCGTATTCGGGTAATAATTCTGAAAATAACACATTTTTATTTCAGGATAATAATAAACCTAAGCGCGTTAGAAGAAAAGACTTTTGTTTTTATTGTGAGACACTAGTTACTACATTTGCTAGACACCTTTTAAGAAACCATCGATTCGAAATTGAAGTTGAACGAATAAATTCAAAACCAATTAAATCTAAGGAGAGAAAACATTTAATTGATTTACTACGAAAAAAGGGGAACTACCTTTACGGTACCACAAATACTGTGTGATCTGCGTGCCTACCGTCAGTTGGTTGAGACTACATACTGTAGAGTACTCCTTTTGTGCAGAAAACGAGTAGGTGAGCTTCAGAGACTTCCACTAGATCTATATGAAAATATTCAAATAACCATAATTATGAGGAGTTCGAACAAGTAGTGAGACCTATTGAAATGATTCTTATAAGAAAATTTAAACGGGTGGTCAATCAGGGAAAACGAAAAGTGACACCTGTGTTGTTCAGTTTTGACGTGCAAAAGATTTGCTGATTAAATTAAGAAGCAATTTTATTCCATCAGAGAACATATTCCTCTTTGCAAATGTAAATACTACTAATCCGATCACTGGTTATAAAGTGTTGCAGAAACACTCCAAAATAGCAGGTTTGAAAAATCCTGATGCAGTCACATCAAGAATCCTCAGGAAATATTAAGCAATAATATCTCAATTGTTCCAATTAAATGACCAGGATATTGAACAGCTCGCTTCGTTTATGGGGCATACGTCTTCAGTCCATCGTAGTGAACATAGGCTCCCAGATGACGTTTTCCAAACAGCAAAAATTGCAAAGTTATTGTTGTCAATTGAGAGTAGCGAAGGAGCTAAAAATAAAGGTAAATCGCTAGATGAGATAGAGGTAAATCTTGACGAAGATATATTACAATCTACCAACTTCAATGAAGTTGATAAAGGAAGTAAAAGTTCAGAAGAAGAAGAAGACGGAGACTTGTTACCTTTAAAAGACCTAATCGGAGTAAGTGAGTCTTCTTCCAGTTCATTTCTGCAAACTAAAAGAAACATAGTAGCCTCTAAGAAATCTATAAAAAGAGAGATTACAAAATGGACCGATCAAGAGAAAAATATTGTATTCAATTTTTTTTAAGACTCACATTACCAAGTGCAAGCCACCAAGAAAACACGAATGTGAGATGTTAATGTCCCAATATCAAACAGTTTTCAAAAACAAAACTTGGCCTGAAATAAAAGTTTTAGTTCAAAAACTTCTATACAAAAAAAGCTTTCTGTAAATAAACAAATTGTGTATATTTTCATGACTCTTATGAGACCTTTAACTATACGCTATTCGGTTTATTTGTAAGACTATCGCAAGTACAATGTTCAGCCTGTCCCAGCTTCGTCACTCTCTCATTTGTTGACGCGTTTCGGATAACCTACATTGTCAAAACAACTATTTGTACTGATCATCCTACTCTGGGAATCGTTATATTAAATCGACGTTAAATTTAAAATAACGATTCCCATCCCATAGTAGGATGATCAGTACAAATAGTTGTTTTGAAATGGAGGTTATCCGAAACGTGTCAACAAATGACAGAGTGACGAAGCTGGGACAGGCGGAAAATTGTACTCATGATAGTTGCAACAATTCAAGCGGAAAAGAAAATATTTAAAATAATTTATTTGAGGATTTTATAACGTAATTAGAACAATTTATTGTTTTAATTTTTCGTTTTTATCTATATACATGTATTAGATTTAAATAAAAGGTATCACTTTATATAGTTTTCTCAGTTTGATTTGATTAAAAATGTAATGTTCATTTTTTTAAATCAATTTAAATTTTTTAATTTAAAATGGTGTGTAATTTCCCTTACATAATAGATAAGTCTAGTTGTTGTTTTATTTTTATTATAACCTCAAAATAGGTTATAATATACTATCTCACATTAAAAAAAAAATACATATATGTATTTTTACTGATTCATTTCCCAATGTTTATGTTTATTTTATATTGTAACTTTGTGTAACATTTATTATTTTCCTATTTCTATAATTTCTATAATATTGTATTATAATAATCATATTATAATAATTTACTTATTAACTTTGTATAATAAATTACTTTGTAATTTTGCAGTTAAATTCGATAAGCTATTTAATAAGTTATACCTACATTTCATACTAAAATTAATTGTAAATAATTTTAATATGATGGAGTACTTCTGAAAACGAATTATTCAAAATGGTCTCCAGTAGATTAAAATTTATTAAACACTAGATGGTGACCCAACTTTTAAAAAATCAAGATTTTTAAAGACAAAACCGTTGCAGACGTATCTTATCAGAAAAAAAAATTGTATTACGTGTAATTTTTATGATTACTCTTACTTAATAGGTTTAGTTACTGTATTTGTAATATAACATGTTTCATACTAACAGTTAACAACAAATACAGTATTTACTTTATATTGTAATTAATTTCGTCTACTATAATATGATATTACTACTTCATAATTTGATGAAATATAATTTCGTCTACTACTTCAAACACATAATATAGCTTCCAATTATACCAGGAACTAACTAAGCTAATTTTTACACTATCGTTCTAAACATTTTTTTAAAAAATGAACTTTATTTTTTTCTGTAATAAATAATATTTAATTAATGTAAGCCTTTTCCTTGTATACTAAATAATATTATATTGTATTTTTACCACTCATATTATAATTAAGAAAAATTATTTAAACCCGATTGTGAGATTGTGTAGTCCAGTTATTGTTGGTTCTGTATTACGACTTTTGATCATAAAATTGTTTGTTATTATTGATATTGTTTTGTAACCATGTGTTTCATTCGTTATTTATTTCATTTCCAATTATTTGCATTTATTTGTAAAATTCAATATTTAAAATAGCATGGAGTGGTATATTTTCTTTAATTATTTCTTAGGTAAAGAACGATTTAAATAGCGAGCATTAGGTTAACACAATATATTACTTTTGTTGTAATGCAAATATTTAGATAAGTATGGACAAAAGTAAAGATATAATTAATTTGATTCATTTTGTAAAGATGCAAAAGATAGGTATAGATACGTTTTACATCAGAACATTAGAACTATGCGCAAACACTTTGACCAATTTCTAATAGAATTCAATATGTTTGGAATGGAATGATATGTGTCTGTTCACTCTATAGCCCAAACAGGTAGACTGATTCTAATCAAATTAGTTTATACATACTTTGGTACTTTAGTCAGAAATATATTTATTTATTTTTTTGCGATAAGTGCTATATATATAAATTTATCATTCAAAAATACGATTTTCTAAAAACCGGCATTAACGATTTTGTTCATATTTTACCTAAGTGTAGCCTCAAAGAACTCAAACAAAACTCATTAGTTACCATTTTTGCAAAAAAATTGGTTTGTGAGTTATTTGGACAAATCGGCCATTTCATGAACAGGAAATTTCAAACTAGATTTTTATAGCTAGAGAGATCTACATATTGTGTTTCTTAATTGTTTTTTGTTCTCTCTTAGAGTGATACAATTTTCATATTTCTTGTGATTTGTCTGAAACTAACTAACCACTATTAACACCTGATTCACCTCCTACATTCCTTTGTCACATACCTACAATCTTATTCTCAAGGCTGTTCTATTAGTACAACAGTAATCAGTACTCCCTAAAATATTTTCACATTTTTTAATTATTTAAATTCTTTTTGATCCATTCTAATTCAAATAAATATACTAAATTGTTCTTTAATCTTTATATTTATTTATTGATATTTTACTTAAATAATTATTAATTCTTTACTTACATTTATTTAAATAATTTTACAATTTATTTCTGGTCTGTTTCTTCGTATGAAATTTACATATAAAATTTAATAATTATATTTCTACTTAATTATTTATTAATAACAGATTAATTTATTTAATTCCATTCTTTCATTTTGAAATTTACAAGAGTAGGTCTAAGTTTTTTTACTAGCCTTCAAATCAATTATAATTTCTCTCTCCAATCTTCTGGTCCAAACATTAAATTTGTTTATTATAATACCTCATTTTTTTACATAAAGTTTGACTAAATTAAAACAACAATTTTTTTTAGTATAAACCACAATATTTTATTGATTCTTGCCGACAATGTTTTCGCTAGTAACAGCATTGTCAAGGTATTTTACAAGAATGAAGAACAAAAAGGTTCAGTACATATACAACAATAGCTGGGTATTTCACTTGTAACCTAAATGAGAAAAGGAGAGTAGGGGAGGAGATACAATGACTTATCGTGGTTAATGGTTTTAAGAGTGGAGAATTAATTGTTCAATTTAAAACTAACAAATTTTTATTCTTAACGAATCTATTAATTTCTAAATTTTCCAGAAGGTTTAATTTTATAGATTTATTAGCTGTGTGTAAGGTATCAAAATTTATATTAGCATGAAATTCCGAAACATTATGTGTTATTAAGCGTGATTAGCAAAACTATAGTCCTCATGTCCTAACCTCAATCTTCTATCATACTCACTTAATCTAGTTTTAAAATTTCTACCCGTTTGCCCTACATATGTAACGTTACAAATTTTACAAAATAATTGATAGACCCAACATTTACTCATTTTTTGGTATTTTATCTTTACTATTATTAACAATTTACCCAAATTATTATCTACATAAATTGCTGGTTTTCAACTTTTCTTCTTTTCCAATAGTTTGTTTAATTTATAACTAATTTGACCAACATAACCTACCTTCCGCGCCATTTTGTGGAATGCTGTAACTACCTTGACAATGCTGTAACTAGCGAAACCATGGTCGGCAAGTTTCAATAAAATATTGTGGTTTATATTTAAAAAAAAATGATGTTTCAATTTATTTAAAATGTACCTACGGTCTATGTACCTACGGTGTTGCAATGTAACACGTGTTATCATTTGTTTTTCGGAATTTAAGGAAGGAGGAAAAGTTGCATATCGTTACTGGAGTCATTAGTTATGATTCACTGACCCCAGCCAGTGGCTACTTAACGCGGCCGAGTCGCACAATAGACACCAAGGGTAGGCGATTAGTGCGGTCGACTGGGTTTCCGCCTCAAGCTGACTTGAATTTTACTATAGTAAACTATATAATATTACTATGGCAGATAATTTTAGAAAAGTAAAAATCACTTCCGTCAGTAAGAAAAGTGTCAGTGGACTTTGGACCCATGAAAAGGACCATCTGTAAGTTGTCTAAACCATAAAGTTCTACTTGTTTACAATTATTTTACTTACAAACAACCCGCCGTGTAATAAATAACTTTCTCTGTAGACATATTTTTGAGTTCTAAGTCCAAGCTATTGTAATTTATTCAGGTAACACACACCCACTTGAACCTGTTTAAACCCCAGTCCTCGCTTCCGCCTTCAGTTAATTCAATATTGTGTCTCATTTATGCATCTCCACTATAGGAAATTAACATTCTTTTCATGATCGTAATTTGGAAATTTCCATCGAATATTTGAAAAGTACAGTAAATGAAAAAATTAGAAGAAAGATACCAAACACGACATAATTTGGTAAAAAAATCATACAATATAGGCGCAGCCTGTTTGTGTGCAGTAACAATCGAGTTGGTTTTTGGTAACGATATTAAATTAAATTTTGTCAAAAATGTATACATAACAATAGTCGTAGTACGCCTAATGTTTAAGTTTTTTCTTATTTCTTAAGTGTATTGACAAATCAAACCTAGCATCCCTTGTGCATTTACGACCTACCAGTAGCCGACCAAGCCCTTAGTCCCAACCTTTTGTTTGTTAATGGGGGTAATAAACATGACAGAAATTGTGTGGTAAAGTTAACAGCACTTTGATTTTTTATACAAATTAATTGTATTTAGAGCTGTTAACGAATTATAAAGCCAGTTGTAGTTATTTTTTACGTTCCTAATAAGTAGGCCTATACTTAAAAGAGTTGATTTTATTATCAGTTTGTACGAATGTATTATTATTATTTTTGTTAACTTCTTTACTGTATTCCAATTAGACTAATAAAGTCAGAAGAGATAGTTACACGCAGTAAAAAAAAAACTTTTAGTAACTAGGTTTGAACCTACGCAACTAAGTTGTAGGTCCATCTGTAACCTACCAGAATAGACGAATAGGGTTAATCGTAAGTTTCTTAATGCTGAACATTTGATTTTTTTTAACCTTTTGGTTAGTCATATCTTCAAAGAATTAAAAATGGCAGCAAAAATAAAAGTAAAGAACGACTTAACGTTTTTATGACCCATTTAAAAAAAATGTTTACTATGTTTTTAATGGGAAACCATAAAAATATTACGCTACCGTTTTCGCGTCTCGAGATCTGATTCAAATTACAGTATTTGTATAGGAATTTCTGTTTTAATTCTAACTTATAATTATTTTTATTTCTATGTTATATTTTTCTGTGTAAAACTTGAGCAGTAGCCTACTAATAATAAAAGTTACAAGGTATTAATTCATAGACAAAATGTATTTTACCTCAGTTACATTTTGAGAAGAATATGTTTATTTAATTTGCCTGTGTCCCGTTGAAAATATAACTTTTTTTGGTTGTAGTTTGAATAATATAATGTTCCTGGATGAGAGTGGGAAGTAACAAATCTAATTTAAATGTTCATACCGATAATTATAAAATGAAATAAATAAAATTGTATGTTCGAGTATCGCGGTGTCTTGATTCATAATTTTAAAATGCTCTAAAATGGTGGTGGTAAAACGAAACACAATAATTACAAAGAATTCACACAAACATTGTTAGTGAGTTTTTCAGGATTATTTCCATTTAACATTCCTTTGAAGCTTCCTTGTATCAACCAGGCGTTTTTGTTATACATTATTAGTTTTGTTTCCGAAGTAATAATTTAAAACTTGACTTATCAAAAAGTTTGTAAATTTGTTAGTATACTGTTATTTTCATTTACTACAATTTACTTTATAAATTACAATCTATTTAACAAATATGAAACATAATTTAATTTAATCAATCACTTAACGAATAACAACAAAAATATAAACATAATGACATGCAATAAAATGTAAACGTGGGACAAATAATACATCCCCGTAAATCACTCTCTCACATCCTCGCAAAGCTTCTCTCTAACAAAATAATCATATCCCCAGAAAAGCTTGTCTCTTACATGCCCACAAGTTTCTGTCTCTCGTAACCGTTACATCCCCACAAAACACATATTTAAAAAAAAATCAAAATCAAAATTTTCGAGAGATAACGTATTAGGAGTAATACTTATTTATTAAGCAATACATTTTTTAAAAAATCAGACTTCTACCTTTTATATTTACCGAGATCCCACAAGGTATCTCCAGGACGTATATCCCCAGAAGGGTACATGCGATAGACAGAGAGAGAGAGAGAGAGAGAGAGAGAGAGAGAGAGAGAGAGAGAGAGAGAGAGAGAGAGAGAGAGAGAGAGAGAGAGAGAGAGAGAGAGAGAGAGAGAGAGAGAGAGAGAGACAGAGAGACAGAGAGAGACAGAGAGAGAGAGAGACAGAGAGAGACAGACCGAGACAGACCGAGGCAGAGACATACATTGAGAGAGAGAGAATCAATCTTCTCCGATAACATTATGTACATTGTATAAGGGTTATATATTTAAATATGAACTAGAATATAATGAACATTTTTTTGTAGGAAGTTGGTTAATTTATTAATTGTATCAGTTTTACTTTAAATATTTAATGTTAAGAGAATATTTTCTTTTTTCCGTTACAAAGAGTCACTTCAAAACTTGTTTCAACGAATACCTTTCATTGATATGTACTAAAAGGGAATGTAGCTCCGTTAATGGAAGTAAATGTTTCAGATCAAATTACTCAATCAGAACATATATATGAGACTACCTTCGAAAAGTTCAGGTATAAAAAACACAATTCCAAAAATGGAATATATTATTAATGGATTGACTCACCACTAGGAAGTTCATCCCTTAGGCAGCTGACAGGCTCGGTAGTTTCTTACATTATTTAATTCCTAAAAATTAAGTTTCTTACTATTGTTTACCTATTTAATTGTTTTTCGATATTTTTTATTCTATACTAAGTTTATATTTTGTTAACAAGTTAAGTAGTTATATGTTAATGAATCAGCATAACTATTTTATGTTTTTCTTTTCCCATTTGTTTTGTTTTAATCTTAGTAACTTCTAAGTGCACTTGGATTTGTACGGTCGAATTTAAATATGGTATCAGAGAATCACGCTGAATGCTGGTTAGATAGAGAGTGAGAAAGATAAAGAGAGAGAGAAAGAGAGAGAGAAAGAGAGAGAGAGAGAGAGAGAGAGAGAGAGAGAGAGAGAGAGAGAGAGAGAGAGAGAGAGAGAGAGAGAGAGATGGAGAGAGAGAGAGAGAGAGAGAGAGAGATGGAGAGAGAGGGAGAGAGATGGAGAGAGATCGGCAGAGAGAGAAGGAGAGATGGAAAGAGAGGGAGGAAGTGAGAGAGAGATGGAGAGGGAGAGAGAGAGTTGGGGAGAGGGGCGGGATGGAGAGAGAGAGGGGAGAGCGAGAGAGCAAGAGAGAAGGAGAGAGAGAGAGAGAGAGAGAGAGAGAGAGAGAGAGAGAGAGAGAGAGAGAGAGAGAGAGAGAGAGAGAGAGAGAGAGAGAGAGAGAGAGAGCAGACAACTTTAGAACTATAGATATAAGCTATAATCATTCAATATCAACTGATAACCTGTCTTGCAAACTACAATATAGATTTCTTATTTTGCTGAACTACGATTTAAAATTGAACTCAACTCAGTATTCCCTACATCGCCTATATCTTTAAGTTGTGCAAAACATTGGCGTACAAGTTTGAAATTTATATAATTTTGTATCCAATATAAAATATTAATACGGAAAATATTTTTAATGGGAATCCATACATAAATAAGGTCTTGTGGTTTGATA
>OY740767.1:77621689-77855159 GCA_963513935.1 Aphrophora alni
CAACTAATGGTTATATTGGTATATATATTGGTAGAGGTATAAAAGTAATAGTGCAAATGAATGAAATATATAGTAAAATATAAAGAAAGTAAAACATTATTATAATATTATCGTAAATAATAATTATTTAGTATTAAATTTTATTATTACAATCTTAATTTAATTGCCCCAACAATCACACTTATGTGTATATATTTTTTTGTAAGGAAATACTAATACATAAATAAAACACAAAATAATACTTATTTAAAATTTTACAATTTATTGACTCTTGACGTTTCCCCCGTTACGGCTATATATTATAAGTGGCCTCCTTTCATAGTCCATTGTCTTGTTAAAACTCCTATTTCTAATTTCTAGTTTAGGAAAGATCTCATTTCTACTAAATAAATTGGTTAAAAAAAAATGGATTTAATGTTAATTTCATAGAAAAAATTATTTTAAAAAAAGACACACTCTTCTATCTATTATGTCTCCCTTAACATGAAATATGAGCTTAGTAAGGCTATGAATAATAAAATTCATATTATTTATTTAGTCGAACCTTTTAATATTGTCTGTACTGAAAAAAATGGATTACCCTATGTTAAATAGTTTTTCCTGTCCACTTCCAATTGCGTGTAATATTTCTTAGTATATGCCATTGTTTTAACTTTAGTTAAATAAAGATCATTCATTTTGAACAACTGTAACTTCTTGTCGTGTAATAATGCATGCTAGCCGGATCTGTTAGGTCGTGTGTCGTAGTTTTATGACATTATATTTTTGAAAAATTATAACTCTCCGAAAAACTTCAAACTAAGTATAAAAACCTCAGCCCCTTATTGATTTAGTTAATCATTGTGCATTTACTTAAAAGAAAAATTAGAATCTTGTTGCAAATCTTTCCGAGTTGCAGATCTATAGATTTCTAAAATATGTGAAAATATGGAGACGTGGTCAATTAATTATACTCGACAGAAATGGTGACAAGAGGCAAAATGTGTTCTTCGTACTATGTGTTCTTCGTACAATGAATGTTACACGTATTAATATATATATATATATATATATATATATATATATATATATATATATATATATCCAACAAATACCGTACATACATGCATATAAATATTTGTAGATTATTGCTTTTAATATAATGTAAATACAAATTTAATTTACGATAAATTACTGCATTCATGATCCAGAGGTGATAACTTTGTAATAACAATAACTGAAAGATAGTTTCTAATTTACGCTCGTATAGTGCCTTCCAATAAATAGCGTAGATGTAAAACCACTTATTGGACTAATAAATCTGCTGGATATAAATCTTATTTTTTATCAGAATTTACAAAATTGGGTTTGAAAATAATAACTCCAATAATTATCTCCATTTGAAACTGGAACCAGATTTCCGTAGCATTTTAAAGAGTCAACAACTCCAATTGTTTCGTAAATATTTTAATCTATACTGTCTACTGTTGCATATATTTCTATTTTTTTTAAATTTTGTATTATTAAATTATTTAAGTTACTTCTGATTTATATTTGAATGATATTAACAATTGTCGGATATTTATTCACTATTCAAAATTGAATGTAGTTAATAAGTCAAATAATAACTAACAATAAGTGTATACTTATCGATTCTGAGGTTCCCTTTTTGAACAGATGGGTGATAGGTTAGGTTAATCTGTAATGATAAAGGAGGCAGACTAGATATTATAAAAACCGTGAGTAAGGATATTTCTATTTATCTTATGATTCATACCAACGCTTCAGTTAAGATCAATTTGATTATGTGATAACAATTTCATATACAATTTTAAAACAAAATTTTAAAGCAACTTTAACTGTATTAGTAACTGTTCTACTTCTAATTCTTGTTAAACTAGTGATCCTAAAGTGGCTGAATTGACATTTAATTAAATAAGTATGACATTAAAACCAATGTATTCAAATAAATTACAACCTTAATGTAGACTTTCTGTTTTTTTAGTTAAATGTGTGTTTTTACTACTGAAGTAAAAACAAAATTCAAATTAAAATTATAGTTAAAGTGATACTCTTTATGTATTTTAAATTGCTTTTATTTATTATTTTTTGTCCTCAACGATACAAATTCTATATCAGTTTTAATTATATTTTGTGTTTAAAGTATTGTTACAAGTTTTTCTATAATAATTCAATCAATCACAGGCTTAATACATTAAAACTTTTAATAAAGTGAACGTGATGTATCGACATTTTGTTGTTTTTTGGTAATGAACCTAGATAAATACTGGAAAATAATTTAAAATGAAGTAAAATGTACAAATGTCTTCTATGTCTTGAACTTTATGACCGATATATTATTTAAGTGAATCTTCCCTTTCTATCCAAAACACCTACTTAATATTAAATTCCACTTTTGACCTACTTGTATCAAACCCGAGGACCTGCAAACATGCTAGGACTATTCTTCATGTTATATTGGATTAAATCCCTCTTTTTTATATATTCTCTCAGGTCTTGACCAACTATTCTTCTATTCTGAATTTGACACTATTCAAGGACTAGGGGTCTTTGTTTTTTAATCCATCATTTTTTCCTTTCTTAAGGTAAAAATAAAAGATAGAACGAAACTAAAGAAATAATGAAGTTAAATTCTAATATAAACATTAAAAAAAAACTTTAATAATTATAAAATGTTTAACAATTGGTAGGTGCATTGAAGATGAAAATTTCGTAAAATAAAGAGAACCATCATTTGGAGCATAAAATATAGATATCTACAAGTATGAGAAAAGTATCAAACGATTAGAACATTTAGATTATTCTTAATGATACACACCACAAAATATTATTAACTATGAGGTATGAATATGGAGTTTTGGAAAATTGCTTTAGAGATTTTTTTTTTTTTTTTTTTTACCGTTTATGTTTACACGTTTAAAATTAGGATAATCGTCAATTTTATTACGGAAAATGAGTAAAATTCAAAACTTCAATATAGACCTTATCAGTTTGACATAAAACCGTGAAAAGGAGAACTAGTTACGATAAAACACACTTAACTACTTTTATTAAACTTAACGATAAATACCGGGGTCCTACCTTGTAACCTTTATTTAAAATCAGTTTAATTTTAATTGCAGGAAAGGTATCCTAAAGCTCGCTGGTATTATATGTTGTCTAGTCTCCATTAACCTAATATATTACACCAGACCATGTGATCCTTCTGCTTTGCATGTTCATGTATTATTCATTTTGACTTCAGGGCTTGTTTTGCATTATTTACTATATAAGTGTGCAAAACAAGAAATTAGGACAAAGTTTAATGTTTATTCTTTGAAGTATGACCTAGAATTATTAAACAGCGTTTTACATAAAGGTGTAATGTTTTAGATTACTTTAAACTTACTCTTTCGTGTTAGAAGGTTAATAGTAGAATCGCGTGAAACTTTGTAGTATTATTGGAAATAAACAACAAGCACTTGGATCGACGCCTTAACTTAAACGCACTGCTTTTTTACCTTTCTTAAAGAGGAAATTATTTTCTTTTTTTTTAATTATTTCATAAAAAAAGTACATTCTATATGCAATGACTCTTATACTCTGTCATTTATTGGTATAATTCTAAAACTCAAAGAATTTTTTGTATTAAATTTATATCTTGTATCATTTTGAAACAATTATTTATTGTATCAAATGTAAATGATACAAAGCCCATGAAAGGGGTAAATTTTCATCTGTGATTATTAATATAAGCTCAATGGATAGACTAACAATAAATTTGCCAATTGCGATTCATGTAACAATATAGGATTTAGTGTTAAATAATAACAACAAGAAAATATTTACTCCTTAATAACGTAACAGGAATAAAATTTATTTCAATATACATAAATCCATTTATTTTCATCCATTGCATTGGCATTTGATAAAAATGTGTAACTCTAATTTTTCGATTTCTAATCCGTAAAAACAGGCTATGTTTCAATTCAAATTTTGTGAAATTCATAAAATAATAATTTTAGATTTAACATGCCATCATCCTACCAATTCACTTAACAATACGAGTTATTAAATTAACACAAAAATTGGCATTTTTCAACTAATTCTAAATTATTTATACTTTCTCACATATAATTATTACGTAGACAGTTAATTGATGTAGAATATTCAATGTAGAGTTTCCTGGGACTATATCTATTTAATGGTCCGCTTGTTTGTTTGTTTATTAAACGTATGTCTGTCGCCTGACATCTGTGTACTCAAAAGGTAAAAACGAATGACCTAATAGTATTCAATTTTTGTTTGTGAGCATATTTTTGCTAAATCTCAGGAAGTTTTTCATTCAAAAATTGAGAATATCTTATAAATAAAGAACACAAAATTGCCGTTATTTTATAAATATTGCTATAATTATTTTCATTACACTTTACTGAAGTCACTAAGGTCCCAAATAAAACTTATAAGTCACGGTCACTCCAAGCATTGAGAGTTGTGAGATATCTGTAAAAAAACAATAAAACGGTCATAAGACTGTTAAAAAATAACTTTATTTATAAAAATGGACTCCACAGATTTTGATTATATTGTGGGATAGTATAAAAATGTAGAACCCGAAGTCGTGTGCAAATAAAAATAAATAATTCATATAAAAAGATAGTATAATGCAAGAACAATGATCAAAAACCGAATTTTAACTTTGACCGACACCCTGTTTTTAATAAGTCAAAGTTTATAAATACGATTTACAAAGATGTTTAAAGCTATAGTTTCGCATATTTAGGTCCTTATTGTAATATATACATATATTAAGCATACTTCATAAAAGGCATCCATTGATGATTTTGAAGTTTAGACGAACTTCTGGGGAACTAACATTTTTGCTGACCATTTATTTTTACTACATTCTAGGAATGTGTAAGTAAGAAATTTTATGTTCAATGTTTTGTCCTAATATATATATTTAGTGTGTGTGTTTGTTCCACGAAGATATATATATATATATATATATATATATATATATATAGTGTTTGATTACGCTTTTTATTATCAACACCTTTGATATTCTCCTACCGATTTGGGGGGGGATTTCTCCCCCCCAAACCATTAGTTTTATTTATATAGCAATAACGTTTTTCATTAAAATATTTCTTTTTTAGCTAAATGGACACAAAATGGCGGCGTTTCAAATAACTACATTTTTTTATAACTTAACATTGTTTTGTTTCTTTACAAATATCTGGTAAAAACATAAATAACAGCATTTTTTTATCAGATAAAAAACAACTGACTTATATTTATTGTTAAAAAGAAGTTTAAATTTAATAAATTACTCAAAAAGTTAATATTTCGTCGTAACATAGCTTCACCTTCTTGTAAAAAATTAATCTTTAAAATAGGATTTACAATTGAACAAAAAGATAAATATTCTACATTGGCCATTGCATTTTCTATAGGACATTACACAGCTTTATTTCCAGGTGTTCAACCGCACACCAAAAATTAAATTAATAAATGAAAGTGTTTGTTGTTGAAAATAGGCAGTAGAGTTAAAAATACAGCAGAATTACTGAAGATGGAAAAGATGAAAAATGTGAGCTAAATGCGATCTACAGGTAAACATATTTCTTTGAGAAATGTTTATTTAATATTGTTGTGTAAAAATCGACCGTCCACAATAATTCAATAGGAAATAAAGGAGTGTTTTAAAACCCATATTGGTAATAATGTTATTGAAGTTATCATGGATAGGGGAGTATAACTTATAATTGAGCATCATGAAGGTTATTGCGACAGCCATAAATGTGTTGTGTTCTCAGATGGATCTACTTTCTGCCATAATGTTGGGATAAAGAGATACCACTGTAATTGCTACAACATCGGCAACCCTTATTCTTGAGCAGAAGCAGTATAAATCGAAAAGACGTTACTGTACGGGGAGCTATAATTGTCGTCGGTGTATTATCCTAGATATAACAGACAACACAATGACTGGAAACAGATGCCTAGAAACGGTAAATAAACTAGTTTTGCTGTTCCGGAAATGATAGACGTTATTTTTTTTATGACGATGTAGTCATACCTCATTTTATAAACTCTTTTAAACTGCTTCTATATAATCAGGATCGTCAAGGTGAATTTGGTCACCGAGGTCAACAGACCTTACAGTCTGTGACTTTACCTATGGAGTTATTTAAAGGAACAGTCTTAACACTGAAGAAGAGTTGAAAAGAACCCAAGAAGAAGAAAGTATATGAATTTATAGACATTTCGTTACGAAATTAAATTATTTAACTACAAACAACATTAATTCAACGATTTTACCAATGTGCTGTTATGGATAGATAGCATTTTGAGTAAAGTAACCTTATTTATATAATTTTATGAGTTGTTTTCGTGTTGTTAATCTTTTTTTATTTATTTCTTTCTTTCTTTGTTTTTGTTGTTGCAAAAATGATTAACATTTTGTATTGAATAAATATGTCATGTTATAAAGAATAATGTTTCATTTGAAAGGCCACTATTTTGTTTTCATTCAGAATAAAAAGATAATTATTTAATGAAAAACTTGTATTTTCATAAATAGTTTGTATACAAAATTCTCAATAAATCTTTTGAAAATAATTTAGGTATTTAAAAGAAAACTATACCTCTTCGTGGAGCATAATAAGGTGTCTACTTTTTTCATAATAATATATATGGAACTTTATTTTTATTTATATAAACAAATACATATTACTCTCTGCATGTCTAAATTTCAATCTTCCAAGTTCAAAGATAGTGATTTCTTTTTGTATAGAACATTCACTTTCGTGAAAAATAATGGTATAACATTGTAACGATATCATGTCATCATGTATAAATAACTGTGATTATTGACATCTAATGCTAAATAATTAAATAACTCATGTAAAAAGAAAAAGAAAACTAAATTTAAAATAAATTAATAATAAATATGGAAACAAATATTATCTTATGAAGGGAATAAGCGACAGCTGTCAGCTGCAGTTTATGATTGGAAATGTAACGGTATTAAAAATGAAAGTACGTGTCAAGAACAAAGGGAACAGGGATTTCTTTAACCTTGGAGGAGCTAATGCGCCTACAAGAAAAAAACATTCGAATAACGTGATCTTTAGGCAAAAGCAGATGTGTTTCAAAATTGTATAAAAAAAAGGAAAAACAAAAAAAGGATAAATCGAAGGGAAAGCTAACGTCTACAACAGTACTCAGAGTAGTAAGTTCTAACTGTTTTCGAGAAAGACAAAAAACGAAAAGAAGAAACTAGGTCAACCAATCAAATGCGATCCCACGTTAAAAAAAAATTTGATTTGAAACCCACCAATAAGCAGAAAAAAAGTCATGTGTTGTGAAAGTTGAAAGATTCTAAACGAATCAGCTAGAAGCACGTGAAACTCGTGTTTCAAAGAAGGGAGAAAATTCGGTAGGGACCGAATTTGCGAGAGGAGGGTAGTCTTGAAAGGGAAGCCGTAGAGTCAAATACTGGGACAAGAGTAGTCTGATCTGTGGTCCAGGAAATCTTTGAGAACAGTTGACAAAAGAGGCAAGACGTCTCTGAGTCAGCTTAAGTAGAGTAATTGTTGTTAAGAGTCAAGTAAAAGGATTAGTTAGATTGCAAGTAAGAAGTAGTGGTTAAGCAGAATTCGAAAGGGAATCACTCGAGAACGTCAGAGAAGGAAGTTAAAAAAAGTGCATCGATCTAAAAGTGTGGTGAATTAATAGAGCAGAGTCTGTAATAGTGTTGTTGTAGTGTACTGTGAAAATCAACCAATTTATTGGAGCGACTTCTCGATAAGTACAAAATTGTTATCTATTATTTAATTAATCATAAATAAATTTCACTTTAATTGAGCTAGAAAAAATCCCGACGCGAGATAAGAGTTAATGCTAAATAGAATAATCAAACTGAGCAAACCGTGGCAATTCAATATATTTTAAAGTAAAGATAAATAATAACAAGTACAAAATTCAAAGGGAATTATTATTAGCAAGATAAATTCAATAAATCCTAAAGTAAAGTTAAATTGTAAGAAGTATAAAATTCAAAAGGAAATATTATTAGCATATAAATTCAATAAATGTTAAAGTAAAGTTTTCCACATTTGTAATTGTAGAAAAGTTATAGAAGTTTCATTAGACCAATAGATTTAAGATTGATAAAATTATTGTGTGTAAATATTCAAGGAAAAGACATTTACAAGGCCTTGAATATTATTAAAATATAATATATAAAAACCCATTGTAAATGAATAAATTAAGTTAAGGAATGACTGAAGAATGAATGGAATTAGTTAAGAACCAATAATTTAAATTTATGTAAATGTTTTTTTGTTATAGATTTATATTTCAATAAATTGTAATAAATCAAAAGGTAAAAGTTGTGTTTTGCGTTATTAATTTAATTTAAAAAATGACAAAATTTGAAAAAGATAACTGTTATGTTTTATATTATCGCCCAGATCGTGGGACAATAAAGTAATTGTTAATTATAAAAAGTAAAGTAGAGAAATGTAATGTTATAACATATATTGTAGTAAAAATATTATACATCTTTAATACTATTATAACTTTTAGTGTTAGCGTGAACAATATTATTCATTATATGTGAAATCGACCCTAGCTAATTCAACATAATAATTTTAGTGTTTTTGTCAATTTTAAAAGACACGGAACTCGGAGAACAATGTTTATTCCTTTAAAATTATTGATAGAAAACACTTTATAAAACTAAAACCCAAGTACGTTTAACAAAACAAAACCTTCAGAAATATTATAAAATATGCATTGAAGTAAATACATTTAAAAATGAAAAATAACTGTAGGGCGTAGCCTTGACTTATTGCGTACGTTTGTTTTATTCATTGTTCAATTCAGTGGGTTGTTATCGCAACATTCACCCTCAATTCCCTATAGAACTGAATCGCCCTTTCTGTAATTTTAAATTGAATATAACATGTACCTGCTGTTGGTTATTGATCACTGGAAAAGCTCTGTCTACCTGGTATAAAATTAAGGTTTTACATTATCCAGACTTATCTTATAACTGGTATGAACATTTTATTATTTAGCTTATACATAAATTAAATATGAACATTGAAAATTACACTAATAACCGTAGTGCCTTCGTAAATAATGGAAACACACTATTACGCCAAATAATGCAATTCGTAAAACCTGTTATGTATTATTAAATACTTTACCACTATGTTTACAACATTCGGATACTAAATTTTCAATGACGGATATACTAGTGTGTATATATTAAACAAATATTCATTAGAAATGGCCATGCAAAACTTAATCATTATTTTAGGTAGTTTACTGTAGTCGGAGTTTTAGAAAATGTTTCAAAATGACATTATTCACAATATCATTTCAATTATTTTTATTTTTTCATCTCATAAATCCCTATGATCAAGTCAGGTATGTTTATGAATTAATATATATATAAATATATATTATATACTTTTTTACAAGTGTAAGTTGTGTTTATTGCAATGATATATAAATTTTGCTTGTCTTGAAAGCTGTAACATAATCAATATTGAATATTGTAACATAATCAATATCATTACTGTAATTCTTTCTTTGGGTATTTTAATTTCGTATAGTACAATGAGGTGAATGAAATAGATCTGTTTCGATATGATAAAAAAAACCTACGTATCAGTGAATTTCTTAAAACCCTACTTAATATTTATCCACAATTTGTGCTTCAAAAGTGAAATGAAACTGTACTGTTATTTCTTGCGATCCAAATTTAGGTCTAATGGCTTCCCGTTTTTTTTTTTTTTTTGAAGTTGGAATAAAACAGATACCAGAACTGTGCTATCGTCAGTATTTCGAAGGCAACATGTGTAAAATAGAACAAATTGGAGGTGAAAACACTTTCTAGGAAAGGCGGACACCTCTAATCACTACCCGGAGTATCTCCTTATAATTTCGAATCACCCTATATATTAGGTTTCAGAAAGAAACATAACATATTTAGTTAGTTGTTTGAGAAAGTTAAACTCTGTCCTGTACATTACTTTAATTCTGTAGCTCTTAATTAATTATATTAAAAATATTTTAAAATTTATATAAACTATTTTGGTGTTAGGCCTATTATTTTGTACGTAATAAAGCCTAAAAAGAAGCTTTATCGCACAGATTTTTTTCGTGTATTTCGTTTCAAAAAATTATAAATATATATATATAAAATATAGTGATCTACACAAAACTAAAACTTCTAGTAAAACTTTAATACATATTTTATAACCTTATACAAATTTTGAGTTTACATTACTCAAGGTTTCTTCAAAAGAACATAGTGGCATGGTACCCGATTGTAATATAACATGTTAAAACTTTGAGTAAGATACATCTTTCTTAACGGGATATAATTAAAACTTTAGTGGAGCAGATGCCATCGGATTATCGAAGCTATTAAGTGTAATCCATTCCTCTCGTTGTATCTTATTTTTAAACGATCCTAAATTTATAGCCTAGTTTGTAATAATTTTCGCTAGTAATAAATTATTCTCCCTGTGTACGGAAAACTGAATTCTATTAACGGACTAAGATACAAAATTAATGAAATCTTGTTGACTTAGAAGAAAGGTATAAGAAGAAATCAACATTTTACATCTTACACTGAAATTAAAAATTAAATTAAGAATTTTATATTCAACTATTTAAATATAATAATTTAGTGGTTACGACAACATAATACAATAATATTAATTTTTTTTTTAATTTATAAAAATGTGCATTTATGTTTGTGTGGATATTATAAAATTTAGAGAAGACATTATTTATATTCATGGAATAGTATTTATTTTATTTCCTTTACATTTTTCTATGAATTCTTTCTGTTAAATATAAACAAATTGTTTGAATTATAACATTAGATTATTTTCCGAATATATAAATATATATATCAATATAAAATTAATTATAAAACTAAGATTTTACTAAAGTAATTTATTAATTTTAATAATTTCATTAAAGTAAAATCCTGATAAATTATAAATTTAATTAAACTATTAATATGTTGTATATAGATAGTATATTAGTAGCAAAATTGAATAACAGAAAAGTACCATGTTAATATACGCTTTTTAATTATTGTAGCAGGTAAATGAGGTTGTGAATGTTATAAATTTATATTACCAAATATAAAACACTTCTAGAATAATTGCTTCATAATTATTACATTTTAAATGCAGGTTCTTTTTACCAGCGTATGTAATTACACTATTTCCTTGAACATCTTAGTTTATTCTCTGATCATATTCAACATGTGAGAATCAAAATGATAAATACGACTTAAAACTGACTGGAGTTAATTTATATATGTGCATTAGAAAAATATGTGTTTATGTACGAAAATACTAACTTAAACGATTTTTATATGTGTGTGTTATTTGATGCATAGTTATTTAGCTGTTATTTAAAGTACAAATAATGCTGCGAAGGCGTAACTCGTATCCACTGATAAAGCGCGTGCGCAAATGTAGAGACGTGTAGAAGTTCAGTACCGTCGGACTGATTCACTTGTACGCACGTCCATTCTTCATGGTAAGTAGATAGATGCGAGCGTAAATACTTCAAAATCAAATATTCTTATTATGTTTTTATTATCAATTCCGTTCGTAAAATTCATTACAAAAATTATTATTTAGTACTTTAGTCTTGATTTTAGAAATAATTTTCAATATTGTGTACGAACAAATTATAACTTACATATAGGCAAATAAAATTATCATGCATTAGGTGTTAAATATATAAATCGTCAAAAAATATTGAAAACTAATTGAAAATTAACCTACTCTTAATTGTATTTTCTATTTCAATAAGAAGGTTAAATTCCAACATATATATATATATATATATATATATATATATATATATATATATATATATATTTCATATTTAATTGGAACCGAATATATATAATCGTCCACTAAAATAAAAATAACAGATTAAAACTATTTTATTTGTACAATGTATAAACAAATTATATAAGTATACATCAACTTGTTAAATAATTTAGCGTTTTTAACGAACAATATATTCAGCAAGAATAAAATAAGTTAACTAACAATTCTTTAACAAAAATTAATAATGGATCATTATTTTACATGTATTATTTTCTTTAAAAACTACCTATAAATTTGTAGCATTCATAAAATAAATCTGCATTTTGTTATCGACAGTCCACTCGCCGTCCCTCTTATCTTCCCTCTCTATCGCATGATCCATGCAAGCGCAAAGTCCATTCCCTGGTTAGCCCACCTGTTCTAAATCCGTTATCTAGTCTACCGGTAATCACTCACAATGCCTGACTCTTCATCGTTACGTTAGATACAATAAATTTCTTGATTCTCAAAAATTCTGCTTCAACCTTCAACGATGCTTAATCTACAGTTTCTGTGCGTTTTAGTCTATAATGTTTGTTAAATTATTATTTTTTACGGCACAAGCTCACGTGATCTGCGACAGGATTTTCCAGGTACTGAACCTTACAGATCTTATCATACTTTAAATTTTTGTTAATGCTTTAAAATAATTTATTAATTATCATGTATTATTTAAAATATGTATTTCATGTTTTGTTTAATATTCAATGTTCTTTTGAAACTGAGTGATTATAAAAATTTACTTTTAAAAACATACTTTACAAAACCTTGTAAAGGCACATTTTGAGTTTTGAACAATTATGTGAAATAAGTGCAAACTAATGTTGAATTTTAAATGATTAAAATATCTTATTGAAAATGTCAAATATAAAACAATTGGAGAAATCTGTTCTAAATCAGAAAATTTCGTTTTACAGACTTTGCAGACCTTGCAAGTCTTATACAAGCTTTGTTTCAAACAAAATTAAAATATATATAAATAGATTTATAATAATCTAAGAAGCTTTTAAGTACCATCTTAACGAATTTCTGTTATACCATCAATTTTCTTTAATTTTGACAAATAACCAGATATTTACTTTAATAATGAACTTTAATGCTACAACATGTCTGATTTTGTACAGACGCTAAAAAACATGTTTTTTTGCTCATAGCTAATATGCTGGTAGAAGAAACAGGGCTAAAGATCTGAACACGTTTCGCCCTGTTAACAAAACACGTTTTGTTTCAACATAGATTCAGAGTTTCACGTGCACAAAAGTGATGTTACAAAAAAAAACTAACTTTATAGAACTCTAATTAAACTCATATTGTATATGTGCCTAAATCTATTTCAGCGAATATGTTTTCAAAAAAAAAACTATCTTTTAGATGTAGACTTGTGTAATTAATTATAAAATATATAAAATATTTATTGGGTGGAGCCTGCATGCAAACTTTCGGTCCTAACAACCTCCCAGAGGTTAGTTTCTAAATTAAAACAATTGACGTCAATTAATAAAACTTAATATTCAAAATTTTCTTTTAAAATAAACTTCTCTTTTTTTTATAATAAATTCCTTATCTAAAATGTATATATATTTATTGGCCAATATAGTATTTAAGAAATTTATAAAATAAGTAATATCATGTAACTGTTTTAGAAAGGTATCATTTCATAAAGTTAAAAGGGGGGGGAAATAAAAATCAGTATCTTTTCATCTTTTTTTTTTATTCTGTAATTTTTACATTTAAGGGCGTATATTTTTTTTTTTTTTGGATTAATTATAATCCTGATAATTGTTAAGCTGTGCTCATTGTTTTTGTTAAATTTTGTAACTATAAAATATATAAACTAAAAGGGGGGATAAATTTTCAGAATCTATTGATTAATTTTTTTTTTTGATTAAATTATAATATTTTGTATTAAGGGCGTATAACTATTATTAATTATAATATCTTTTTTAATCATAAGCTGTTTATGATAATTTTGTCTCAGGATGTCTTTCTCAATTGTAAATGATAAAATCTGGAACGTTAAAAATTTTTGTTTCAATAAACTTGAGCCTTGTTAATCACTAAATTTGTTTTTGTCTTTTTAATTTTTTTTTTTTTTCTAAACATTGTTACCATTTTGGTTCCGCCTTTGTTAAATTTAAGTCCCCTGGTAACATGTTTCTGGTAGCAGAGCGTGGTTAATTTAAAATTCTGGAACCTTAGTTAATTTTCAAAATTTTGCATTGGAACTATCTAAATTTAAATTCAAAAATTTTCTTTGTTAAACAAGGCTCATTTTTATGTTTTGCAGCTTTTTCTAATACTGCACAACTGTTGCTGATGAAATTTTTTTTTTATTCTATTTATTTTAAATATTCAAATAACTTCTAAACCAATTTTGATAAAATTTTTTTTTATTATTATTTTGTCTGCTTAAATATTTTTTTTTATATATATATATATATATATATACATATATATATATATATATATATATATATTTACAAACACTGCACACTAGTCATTCACTGAATTTGATCCAGACAGCGGGATCATTCGGGAATCCCAAAAAAAAAATTTAAATAAATAATAAAATCCAAAAATAGTTAAAAACAAAAAAAAAACAAAAAAAATTCAAAAATTTCCTTCAAAAACTTTCTCGAGTTTTCTTTCGCTTGTCTGTATTAATTCATACTTACACACACACATATACACAACAACTACACTACATATAATTCTTGAGTCATTCTCTGGCTCTTTCACCTTTTGCATCATCTTAAAAGAAATTTTTTTTTAAATCACTTGGTTAATTTTTTTTTATCAGCAATAGTTAAAATGGCAGTGGATTTGCTGCGATTAGTGGACTCGTTAAAGAACACTGAGCTTGCTTCAAATCTTTTTGTCATCTTGAAAGAAAATTATTTTTATTTATTTTTTTTTTAATTTTTATCATCATGAGCAATAGGCAAGATGGCGGTGGACTGGTTGATGCAGATGGTGGCACTTTCTTAATAATTCATTGAAATGTTGAACACGCTTTAATAATATATCATTGTGTGCTAAATTTTCTTTTCCAAATTTATAGGGGCCCAGTTTTGTATGTAGGACAACATGGTTGGCCTGTTTGTTCCTTTCTTTAAATTATTCGGTTGTTCGTTTTTTTTATTATTAGCAGGTCAACATGTTGGTTCCTTATTTAGTTTGTTTAGGGTTGAGAAAACCGGAGTTTGTTTTTTTTGTCATGGGTCACCTTTTATATACATTCATCTTGGTACCATCTCTTTTGCTACACCTTTTTTTTTACACTTCTTTCTTTTGTACATCTTTTTTTTAACACTTAGAAATTTTGATGAAATTTTTTTTTTACACCTTTTTTTGATTAATTTAAATTCCTTTTTGGGGCACATGATTAAAGATACACATATAAGACCTTAAGTCAACTACAAGCCCTGCTTTGCGCAGCAGAAAATTTTTTGACTCCCCAACGTTTCATACTGCTTCTTTGTTTATTTTTCAAATGGATTATTTGTTTAGACACTTCAAAATTCTTTTTTCTCACGGAAATTGTTAAGAGCCGTGAATAGTTTAAATTTCTCTTCGTATGGGAGAAGAGGAATTTAAAAATAACGACGCTGAGCATGATCTGACCTAATTGGCTTCAGGAGTTTTTTTTTTATTTTTATTTATTTTTGTAATTCAATGTAAAGGTCGGCTCAGAGGATACTCCCCCCCGTCTGAGTCCGGCCTTTCCTGTAAGTCCAATGTGCGATGCACATTCCCTCCCCAGTCCCCGGAGTGGTCACCTCCACTTGGTATTCCCGAGGTGCCACTCCACCCCTTTTCCCCACGTACCTTAGTGTACAAAGTCAGTTCATGCACAGCAATGTCGACCTTTGCGTCACCCTTCAGCTCTTTCTGTCGGGGGCTTGACCCAATGATAGGTGGGAAGAGCTGAGACGCTATAGAAATTTCAAAATTTAATAAGTAAGTGCCGAAGGAGGCTACACCCTGAGAGTGGTGATTATTAAAGCATTATGAAGCGTTGTTTCTATCAGGTGCCCTGATTTCAAAATTTTGTAGGAGGCCCTTCTGGCCCCTTCCTTAGAATCCTTTTGGAGGCCCTTCTGGCCCTTGTCCCTTTTTCAAAATTTTGTGGGAGGCCCTTCTGGCCTCTTTTCTGACTCCACCCCAACTCCGTCTTTCGGGGGGGGGAGAGCTGTAGCATTCATAAAATAAATCTGCATTTTGTTATCGACAGTCCACTCGCCGTCCCTCTTATCTTCCCTCTCTATCGCATGATCCATGCAAGCGCAAAGTCCATTCCCTGGTTAGCCCACCTGTTCTAAATCCGTTATCTAGTCTACCGGTAATCACTCACAATGCCTGACTCTTCATCGTTACGTTAGATACAATAAATTTCTTGATTCTCAAAAATTCTGCTTCAACCTTCAACGATGCTTAATCTACAGTTTCTGTGCGTTTTAGTCTATAATGTTTGTTAAATTATTATTTTTTACGGCACAAGCTCACGTGATCTGCGACAGGATTTTCCAGGTACTGAACCTTACAGATCTTATCATACTTTAAATTTTTGTTAATGCTTTAAAATAATTTATTAATTATCATGTATTATTTAAAATATGTATTTCATGTTTTGTTTAATATTCAATGTTCTTTTGAAACTGAGTGATTATAAAAATTTACTTTTAAAAACATACTTTACAAAACCTTGTAAAGGCACATTTTGAGTTTTGAACAATTATGTGAAATAAGTGCAAACTAATGTTGAATTTTAAATGATTAAAATATCTTATTGAAAATGTCAAATATAAAACAATTGGAGAAATCTGTTCTAAATCAGAAAATTTCGTTTTACAGAATTTGCAGACCTTGCAAGTCTTATACAAGCTTTGTTTCAAACAAAATTAAAATATATATAAATAGATTTATAATAATCTAAGAAGCTTTTAAGTACCATCTTAACGAATTTCTGTTATACCATCAATTTTCTTTAATTTTGACAAATAACCAGATATTTACTTTAATAATGAACTTTAATGCTACAACATGTCTGATTTTGTACAGACGCTAAAAAACATGTTTTTTTGCTCATAGCTAATATGCTGGTAGAAGAAACAGGGCTAAAGATCTGAACACGTTTCGCCCTGTTAACAAAACACGTTTTGTTTCAACATAGATTCAGAGTTTCACGTGCACAAAAGTGATGTTACAAAAAAAAACTAACTTTATAGAACTCTAATTAAACTCATATTGTATATGTGCCTAAATCTATTTCAGCGAATATGTTTTCAAAAAAAAAACTATCTTTTAGATGTAGACTTGTGTAATTAATTATAAAATATATAAAATATTTATTGGGTGGAGCCTGCATGCAAACTTTCGGTCCTAACAACCTCCCAGAGGTTAGTTTCTAAATTAAAACAATTGACGTCAATTAATAAAACTTAATATTCAAAATTTTCTTTTTTAAATAAACTTCTCTTTTTTTTATAATAAATTCCTTATCTAAAATGTATATATATTTATTGGCCAATATAGTATTTAAGAAATTTATAAAATAAGTAATATCATGTAACTGTTTTAGAAAGGTATCATTTCATAAAGTTAAAAGGGGGGGGAAATAAAAATCAGTATCTTTTCATCTTTTTTTTTTATTCTGTAATTTTTACATTTAAGGGCGTATAATTTTTTTTTTTTTTGGATTAATTATAATCCTGATAATTGTTAAGCTGTGCTCATTGTTTTTGTTAAATTTTGTAACTATAAAATATATAAACTAAAAGGGGGGATAAATTTTCAGAATCTATTGATTAATTTTTTTTTTTGATTAAATTATAATATTTTGTATTAAGGGCGTATAACTATTATTAATTATAATATCTTTTTTAATCATAAGCTGTTTATGATAATTTTGTCTCAGGATGTCTTTCTCAATTGTAAATGATAAAATCTGGAACGTTAAAAATTTTTGTTTCAATAAACTTGAGCCTTGTTAATCACTAAATTTGTTTTTGTCTTTTTAATTTTTTTTTTTTTTCTAAACATTGTTACCATTTTGGTTCCGCCTTTGTTAAATTTAAGTCCCCTGGTAACAAATTTAATTAAAACCCCTTCCACATTTTTACTCAATCCACTTTTGAATAATTTGATGTATATATTGCTACTGTTATGTTGTAGGGTAATAAGTGTATATTTTTCCAAATTTTATTGTTTTCTTCTGCAGAATGAAACTAATATATTTAGTAATCAAACTTATACCAACACGTAATAAAAACAACATTCCGTAATGTAATGATTAACTATCTAAAGCCTTGAAACCGTACATATTTAACAATAATATAACAAATTTAATTATGAACTTTATAACAGTAATTATGAGTATATGTCACTTTAATACACCTGTACAGTAAACTAAATAACCATTCCAGCTAAAGCAACAAGTAGTCGCTAACTTACATACATATTATTATATATCCCCAGTCCATTTACAATTTTATTAGATTTAAAATTTAATAGAAACTCCCAAATAATAAACCTTGTATAAAATATTAATATTGGCTATTAAAGGTAACTTTATTTTGGTATTCAACCTTCTCATTCTTCCTATTACCACGTTAGTTTCAACACACTATATTACATATAAAAACATACATTCTAGTTTCCCTCAAAAGTTTTAGTACTTCCCTTACCATCAAAACGTTTTAGTACTGAAGGAGTTATTTAAAATTAATAATCACTGACCTCTCTAAGCTAAAATAAATACGATTAGTTTGTAAAATACTAATATTTACCTTCTAAGAACAGAAAGAAAAAAAAGTCATCCACCTCCTACAAAATATTATATATGTCATATTTGTAAATATAATTTATGTAAATCGCTTTATATTTACTACAAAGTTTGAATTTAAGAGTCACAATTATAATGACAATTAGGACATAAAGAATATTCTGTAGGTTGTATCTCTCTCTCTTTTTTTTTTTGTTAGAAGGTGAAATATCTTTCAGTCATCATTGGCTTGTAAAACAAGGAAGAAATAAAAATAAAGAACCCCCAAGTCATCAACTACTCTAAAAGCGTCGGTTTCGGAAGATAAAAAAGAGTGGTATAGGGATAGAGATACCTCATTGAAAAGATATAAAATAGAGGGACCTAACCCAAGTGTACACATTAAACAATCTCAACCCTATTACAGCCCTAGTGTATATTCATGCTTTTACTCACAAATATACTAAAATACTCACTACAGTATTTCCCAGATGGTATATATTGTTAGACCGATTTAACATCTTATAGACATTTCTTACCTTTTGCTATTTCCGTTTTTTCTGTCATCTAAATTTGTAGGCTTTTCAATAATTATTATAAATTTGATGTTAGTTGGGTAAGTAAGATTAATTCAGGTTCCATATGGTTACATAATAAATCATGGAGGGATACGTTTCTTATAGAATTTATTTATGTTATAATGTATACAGTACAATGTTTATGTTATTTATTTATGTATTTAAGTTTCAATGCCATACCTATAAAACTACAAATGTCACGAATTCAGATTAAGGAAACACTATAACAAAGGAATACACAGTGCTTTTCGAGCTATTTCTAGTTCTTGAGATTTGTTTCATTTAACAAAACTTTATTTAACTGGGTCCACATCATGATATTAGGACAACATAATGAATATGATAGAGTAATAATGTTTTATTACATTACATGTTTACTAATATATATCATATATTTTTTAATTTAAATTTCCTGTGGTTATCGAAGGATTTCCATGTTATTATAAAATGCTAAAATATATCTACAGTCATGCCATACACAATAATAAATACTCCTAGATATATTATTATCATAAATTTATTTATTTGGCTGAGTTTGAATTGAATAACATCCCAATCCCTATAAATTTTGATTTAAACATTAGATTTGGTACTGATTAAATAACGAAGATGGATAAATTATATCTATGCACCATAAATAAATCTATATGCTATATCCCAGTGATTATTTTAACACAAAATTTATATTAAATTTAAGATGTTTTTAGTGTAATTTATTAAAATCTATTTAGTTATTATTTTAAAGTAAAATTCATAATAAATGTAAAGTTTTGTCAGCGAATTTAATAAAATCTATTTAATAAATATTGTAACGCAATATATAAAATAAATATAAGATTTATTTAGTGTGTTTGATTAAAATATGTTTAATACACAGTACCATTTTAGATACCAGAAGTTGTAGTTAGGCGTTTCCAATGATGCAGTAGTCTACATGGATCTTCCTAGTTTATCAGTGAAGCGGTATGTAGAAAAGAGACACAAATGTCCGTATTGTTTCTAATTTATATAATGCTTAGTTTTTTATTAGGAACTATATATTTCATGATATCTTATTTGTTTATTATTAGTGGTTTATCCTAATTTACAATTTTTTATTTAACATGTTGGTTCACCCCTTACATTTTAAAAACTATTTTAAAATATTACACAAAATACATGTATTTCTACTACTTCCGTTAGAATGGCAATTTTCAAACAATATTTATTAGTCAAAATAAAAAGTTATTTATGTGTTATACATTATCTAAAAAAAAAATATTTACAATACTTACTCTTTATTAGTTAAATAAATATAAACATGAATATTTTGTAAGTCAATATATTATGTAGGTCGAATTTTGTAGAAAAATCTTTGAACTACGACCTCAACTTTGTTTTACAAGCAGTTGTTAGTACGTGAATTATATTTATAAAACAAATTTTTCTCAGAAATTTTATAGTAAAATGAAAACAGACTCCTAAAATAAAGATAAATTTATGTTGGGATTTTTTTTTTTAATGAAGCCGGTAACTAACTATCTTAATATTAGCTATATTGTGAAGTCATACTCTACTAAAGCCTTCAGGTAGTAAATACTTTATACTAAATTGTCTCTAAATAAGTATATATTTTTGAATTTAATATTTAACTTATACAATCACAACCAAATAATGGTATGTGAAGTGCAATATTAGGAATATCATCCATAATTACCGATCAAACAACCGGTTCTTGTCCCTCAAATATATGAGTAAGACTTGAGCGAAATTCGTTAATAATATGTTATGGAGTACTAAAATGTTCACTCGTAAACCATATTTCAATGATTAATTTCATTATCATCAGTTGTTACAGCCTCTTTGTTTAGGACAAATTTTGTATATGTGTAACACTTAATGTTTCATTAACAAAATTAATGTTTCAATAGATCCCAGTTTTGGTTTTGTGATATTAAAATTTAAATAATCACTTACAAAACACAAAATTGATAATAATAATTTGACGATATTCTGTAAATAACGATATTTTAAAATATAAAATCAACGTTTCAATTCAAAACATAAATTCTACACAAAATTGTATAATAACGTAATTAAATTAAGGAAAAAAGACTTTAGTCTGTCAGTATTTACAATTTTAGTCTAAATAAATATTCAACGTAAAAACTGTATAAATAAGTTAAAGGTATATAATATAGGAAACAAGAGGAATATCGATATTCTAATATCACTTATTCAAATATTTAATGAAAACGTGGATTAAAAAGGTTTATTTTGATATCTTCGATATATAAACATTGAGGTGATTAGTTTATGTAGTGTTTCAGTGGGAAACATATAATAATATATAGTATAACTAATTATTTATCATTTTTAATTTGTTAAATGAAAAAAAAAATTTGTTGTTGATAATATTGATCTTTTGCATATAACTAATATATTTATATGAGGAGACAGTGCAGGATCAAGTAAATATTCTATAATATATCTGATAATCTCTAACAATTTTTCTGAGTGTACTAATTTATATAAAACATACATTGACTTTCTAGAAACACAATAAGACATAGCAACTTCAAAGAAGTATATATTGTATTTTTTACTAATTAAATTTTATTTATTCAATATAGTATTACTTATTGATTTTATAAGCAGTCATCTAATTAAGTTTGATTTTAATAAATCTCTCCTCTGATAGCAGGACACTGTATATAATACACTCCAGAAAATATATCAGGTTAAAAACTGAATAGTATTATTTCTGTCACTTTTCAAATGTCACATAGTCACAACCATTTATGAAATGCTAAATGACTAGTAGGCTTATGAAAGTTAGTTTATTTTATATGAAGCAGCAAACTATATTACTTGTCTACCTTCACTTGTGATCTGTAATTTTTAATTTTTTTCTGGTTTGGCAATTTATTAAATCACACCTCTTCAGATTTCACTAACGTTTAACACAAATATTTTAAAATTATCCACCGAGGAAACGAAACATATAATTCTTATAACGCCTTAACTTATAAAATTTAATTTGTGTATTGATAATAAGATATATCTTATATTTGATAAGGCTTTGTGTCATAATATGGTTGTGAAATAAATTGCGTGTACCTTCTATTTGAGATAGCTACGAAATATCTTTTAAATATTTTTCTTTTAAAAAATTAAAATTGACCACCGCTTGTCAATAGACCACCGCTTCTATTAAAATAGAATTACATTTTTCTTTCCCAATTCCTCATATTACATTGCATTAATAATTAATTGTAAGATCGTATAAAACCAGTTATATTAAAAATCGCATTATATTGTAAAATGTTACTTAGGTTACTGCTTTAAATCTTTGGTAGGAATTTTGTCTTCTAAAAGTAAGTCAGAGAAATTTTAAATGATGACTATATTTATTGGTCTACTCATTTGCCAATAGTTTAAATGGTAATTCAATTACGTTTAAGTAAGGAATTAAAATATTTCCCTTATTTTTTTTGTTTCTAAACACTATTTGTCTTTATTATTTTTATCTTCAAATACATTTTACCACATAATAAAAATACATATTTTTGAAATGATGTTATCAAGCTTTCTCTATGGCAATAATAAATTCCTGTTCTAAATTCACAACTCCTATGTTATTTTGATACTAATGTATTCCTAAATAAATTGTGAAAATATAATAAGTGTTACTCATGAAATATTCATAATTCTGGAAGAATCGTTTTCAAACAGTCAGCTCTACATTAAGAATTCCTTCCGTCGAACTTAATATTCAACTTTATAATAAATCCAATATTGCCTGACTCTCTCTCTATTATCGACGTCCATTATTTTCTTACCGTTTGTTTCAGTAAAGGCTAAATATTCATATATTAAAATACGCCGCATTGTCTAGGGCACTATTAATTATTTGAACATTAAGTTTTAACAGGTTTTATACTATAATAGCGTTTCGAATTGTAATCGGTGTAATATTTGTGGCTAACGAAAACTCCAAGAATGTTCATATAATTTATGGGAAACGAGAATAAAATGATAAATAGTTCAGAGTTACTGTTCACCGCTGCTTAGCAAAAGATATAAATGTAAACGTTGAGATATGTAATATTTCTTCAACATGGACATTTACCCCTTATGTTTAATAATTATTATCCACAACCTGTTATTTTCTTTCCAGAACTCATACAATCCTTATCTGCACAACAGAAAATGTTGCAATGTTTGGATTGACAGAGCTGTGGTAGTTAACAATTGTCTCATATGTTTGAGGATCACTACGATTTTATTGCTGAATGGAGGATGAACTTCAAATAATATGCAAACTACTTTCTCTGAACCTTTCTCTTTATCGCACTGTTTTCTTCCGTACATACATCCTTTGATATTTACATATTCATATTTTTTTCCATCTACTTCTATAACTCTTTCCGAATTCAAGAAACTGATTTTTTAAGTCTTAACTTAGTATGTTTCGTTTATATATTTAAATGATCTTTTTAGTTATTTTACACTTTAAAACAAATTCTCCAAATACGAAATACTATTTGTTGCCTTTCATTTATAAACTTTAAACTATCTTTTTTTTTTTAAACAATTATTGAGGTGCCAATTTATATACAAATAACCGTTTAAAAATGATAAGCAAATTTTATCAAAATTAGGTCCACTTGCATGGCTCGGTTAGCAACAATCTTACATGAGATTTGGATCATGTTTGGGAAGAGTCTTAAGTCTTGTTACAATTTCGATCACTAACTAATATATCTACTTACTGATTTACTTGTTACTTGCTGCTACATTTTACGACAAATTATTAACCAAAAATTTAATGCAAACAGTAATAATTGTTCATTTTGGTTTTTAGATAGTTACTCTAGAACAATAATATTATTTTATATGTGATTTGACACAGGGTATTGACATATTATTGTTTTAATTTCAACAAAAGTTTAATACAGTAGATGGATTCTATTGAATTTTGTAATATCTAAGTATCGGCCCTTTACTGTTTGAAACTAAAATTCCGCACAAAAAAGTTTTTAATTTAGGAGTTAGTAACACACTATTAGCGTAAAGATTTTGTCAACCTCGGTATATCAAACCTGATATATCCAATGTGATTTTGAACTTTTAATCTAATGACAGATATTTCAAACCTTGAGAAACAATTATTATAATTTAACTAATGATTAGTAGCAAAATATATATTTAAAAAAACGTGATTAATGTTATCATTTAAAATCTATGTTATTACATTAAACACAGTGTAAGAATATCATCAATTTCAAAAATAAATTTGAGTTTGGTTTCAATCATTTATTATATTATTGCCATCTTTTTATTTATAGTTGGGGCGCTTCCGAGTAGCTCCATCTTAAAAACAACTTATTCACTCCTCTTAAGACTAAGAGGAAAGTTGGAAAACATAAGTACGTTTCAAGATGAATTTACTTCGAAACACAGCGACAAAAAATAATATTGTGATAAGGACAGGAATGATTGGAAAATGTTTTAAATCTAATTATGTAATTTCTATAAGAACCATACATTATTTGAATATCATAACATATTAATTTTTGTTTTACATAATTGTAACACTACACATTATGTCATGTAATCATTTTGAAACTCCAACAGATATGATTCTAACTCACTAAAATGTGATTGTAAAGCCGAGATTTAATGTTATTGTAAAGCCATAAATACTATTTTTAATATTTTTTATTCTTTGTCATTACATAAATATCATAAATCTGAATTTTAATTGTAGGTTGATCAATTGATACTAAAAATAAATATCTAAGCTACTGAAAATGGATTAATTTAATTTTTCAGCTACATGATGTCGACTCTTCAAGAGGGGAAAACGATAGATCAGGTGATATGGAAGCGTAGATATGACTGTGAAAAACCACAAGACCTGCAGAATACATCACGTAAGCCTCAATATTTACTAATTGGTTTATTAAATAATAAATCAATATAGTGTTTATACTATTTAGCACCCTTATTACCTAGTAATAAAACATGACAATATATTATGATATATATAAATGGAATTTGAAAATTAATTATAAACGATATTTAATTACTTCATGATTATAGTTCTTATAACATTATCGTTTTATAAGTTGGAATAGAAATAAAAGATCATTCGTATTATTTGGAGGTAATAAAATCCAGTACAGTCTTTATTTCACACAAAAATACAAGTTAAATGACTTAAATCATATAAACAAATAAGCCCCATATCGATGTTATGACAAGGTTTTCTAAAAATAAATAGTTGTGCATTATTTATTTTTTAATTTGACCACAAAATATACTAAATTGATTTTGGTTTTATTATTTATTTAGTTCTACTGGTGTCATAAATTTTTATCTAAGACGTTAGTTGTTGATTGTTTATTAATTTCTTGATAGAACAAAATTTAGCGATTTTCTAAAAAATGTAAAAAAAAACTTTATTTTAAGAAATGTGTTACACAATTGTTGCAATAAATCCTTCAACTTTCTAAACGATACATTTCAGTTACTTGTTGATGAAATGTGTTGCTTTAATTATATTATAATAACGTTGAGTAAACAGCTAAACATCGGTTTTGGGTAAAAAATAAGCACACATACATTTTAATATCTTCTAATTATTCTAAAATTAACACAATATAGAGAAATATAAAATCTTATCATAATAATAATAAGAGTATAAAAATAATAATAAATGAAATAAAAAGAATATATGATATTCACGTGAGAATGAAATATTACTAACTATAATATCACATGAGATCAAAATTGAGAAATTGTTACATTTCACAACATTCCATTCATTTATTTAAATTTTCAACAAGTAATACTTTTATTATAAACATTATACTTGATGGAGTTTTAAATAATATCGTAAAGGAATACTGAAATATTTAAATTAGTGTGTGTTTCATTATATTTAAACATTATAAAAAGCAAAGTTTCATATCATTAATTAAGTCATGGTTCATGATTTACTGAATCAGTTTAAAAAATGCCTATCTTCACTTTTAATAACTCAAAAATAATAATAAACTGCATTTTATATTAAGTTTAAAATTTAAATGAACACTCAGTTTAATTCAACCATTCATCACTCATTGCATCGACGCTGGAGTTCTAAATACTTGACTAGTTTAATCTAAGTTATACGTAAACTTATGAGACTTGAGTGATATATAGCTTCAATGTTTGGTCTTGTTGTTTTCATGGCGCCAAAATTGTTATTAAACCTTCATTCCCGTATCGAATGTGAAATGATTAACTACACTTACGTTTAAGTTCTATTAGAATACTTTTAAAAAACAATAACTCGTTTGAATCTTATGGTTTTCTTTACGTACTGTACGGCTATTATATTCAGTTAGGGAAATAAGCAAAGATTGTATATTAGGTAAATATATATTTATTAAAATGACACAAGTCAGCAAATCGGCCAAATAAAAATAAGAATTTAAATAAGTTATTTCAAGCATAAGGCGATATACATTTTCCTTCTTCTGATTTGGGTTGCAACCGGTTGTTCAGGTATCTTGTAGATGTTGAATTATGTTAATATATTTATTTGTCAACAATAAATTCTGTAATATTGTATCTTGTGAGATAGCTTTTCTATCATATTCTCACAATTTATAAAGGAATAGATTTCACTTGCAAAACGTCAGTTTTCTGTGAGGCTTCACCAATAAGAATGCATTAAAAATGGAACTAAGTTTGTTTATTTTTAATAAATACCGAAAGTGCTTGTATGATAAATCCAACCCAGAACAACATAGCATTTTAATATTGTTACATTTCTAAAAAATATAATATATTTTTTTTTTGAGATCACCACAAATGGAAATATAAATCTCGTACGTGGATATCTAGTGTGAATATACTTCAATGAATATTCATACAATATCAGCAAGATGTGTCGTTGATGGCAAAAAGCGGAATTTCGTTGTATAAATTTAAATATTCCAAGTGCTTTATGGTGTTTATACGCTCTTTAATTTAGTGGTGAAACATTTTGAATGTAAAAATAATCTGCATTAAACAAAGTAAACGCATTCGTTTCCTTAGTCAACGTGCAAAGTTGCTTATCATTGGACTATTGTTGATTTACATTCAATCAGGTGAAAAGTCATATTAAAAACTTCAACATTTTGTAAGTTTTCACAGTGTTATTTTATTAACATTCTCAATTAATGACTTAGTCTTATTGGAAATTTCTAGTAAAACAAGAAAATGGTATTGTATATACAGTTTCACCAACTGGTAGCCGAGAATACATAAATTTGTGACAAAGAGCATAGATTTTTCAAATAAATTGAAAATAAGTTTTAATAGGTTATTATGGGATTTGAACTTATTACAAGTTAGTAAAAGATCTCTTAGTACCCGATGGCAACAAAATATGATATACTGTGTCCAATGTTTTCTAATTTACTTTTAAACAAATTTCATTATTTAAAAAAAACTCAATTCCAAATCTATTTTATTTTATATTGTAAATATGAAGCGAGAAGCTTGATTTTTAAATATTGTAAAATATCCAGTGGAGTCAAATTTAAACGAAATGACAACTGCAATAAAGCTTGTTCTATTTTCATCTTTACAAAGAACGTGTTTTACTGCAAGTATATATTGCTTTTGTACGTAACAATAATAACGTTTATTAATACTAATATATTCATTTTTTTAAAATACTTTTAGTTTACGTTTTTATAATAATTGGGATTGGAAATTATATTACATTGTAACTATATTGTAACATACTTGGGTTACGTAAAAGTTTTAAAGGGTTATATGGTCAACTGAATTAAGAATGTACTTAAGCCCCTGAAGAGAAACGATAAAATTTACGATTTAACATTTATTTTTATTTCAAATACAGAGATCAGAAAAAAAATATATTAAAAAGATTCTGATTAATTAATTAATGATATAATCAAATAAATTATGTTTATTTTATGATTCCTTGATATTTATTTATTAATATTTTTAAATGTAATAAATCTACGTTAGTAAATCAAACTAAATCTTTAGAAAATATATATACCCGGTACTCTGCATCTTAATTTTAATATTTCATATGTTCCTCTTTAATTTTGGAAAATACTTATTATGTTTGAAAATGCACTTTAGTGTAAAAATGTAAAAATCTAGTTTTCACAGTGGCGGTAATTAGAAAATATATTATATTTATACATCAATACACTTAATATATCAATTAGTTTTACTACAAAAAATTATCGTAATAGATTAGAAGAAATAAACATAAACGGATTAAAACACACAGTAATGAAATAAATACATTTTATTAGTAACAATAATTAGAACCTTATTTTTTTTTTATTGTACTTTTTCAAAATCAACTGGTGATTAAAAACAGAAACAATAGCTATTGCATAAATTATATTGTTCAATACTGGTGTGTAATGGTGACCTAGAACACTTTATGTGTACGTAAAATGTCCGCTCAATATCTCTATAATATGTTACGACGGACATTTAATAACCAAAGAATATTGTCAAACTAGAAATGTCATCGCTTGTTCTCTTATACTAATTGTTAGTTAAAAAAACACATTATAAATATATATTGACAAGTACTTTTATTGATGTGTCAGGATTAATAATAACAAAGGAAATCATTTTGTTCCTTTATATATATTTTTGTTATTATAAACAATTGTTGCAGCTGTGAAAAAAACCTACAATAGAATACTGGCAACATAATTTCGAATTTATGTGAACATATATTTCTTGATTATTGTCCGAGGTTGTGAATGCAAATCATATTTTTCTATTTGGCAAATAACGACATTAGAAATATAAATATGATATTGATCAAATATTTTTATTACAATTTTTTTACCTTCTTTTATTTTAATGTAAATATATTTAAAAATTCATTTATAACACAGAAAAAAATTGTTAAGATAAATACCATAAAGACCCGAGAAAGTAGTAAAATCTCATTTGGTTTTAGGGCTTTTTTTAAAACAAACACATTTATCTTACAAACATAGCACAAGTTTTCATGCCTATACATGTGCATATACACTCAATAAAATATGATTGCAAATATACATTACACCTAAGTTATTGATAAGCGATATCTAAATTACCACGACATGACTATTATTTTAACGATGGAGATTACAAATATAATTTTTGTTAAATAATTGCATTAAAGAACTTTTTTGGTTATTTTAATAGACATGTAGTGAAGACTATTTGTTCTCTATCATTGGTTTATAGTTTTAAGTATTTAATAACTCTAATTTAACTCTGAAATTCATGTAACCTATCAAGAAAGATAATATTCAGAATGATACAGGCCAAGTAACACAATAAATGTGGAAAATAATAATGGTGAAATATGCTTGATTGATCACTATTCATAACTCCTCTCTGTCATCCCGTCATCTGCTAAATTATTTATGTCGTAGGAGATTCAGATTTTAATACTAGGAAAAATGAATCATGAAAGTTGTATATGTGTGGAATATTTCTTTATCTATTGAAATGACTTATTAAACAACCAAATCGCATAAATATTTTAAACACATTTCACATTCAATCTGTATATTTAAATTTCACTTAACTTCACATTACTCGAAACGTTACAATTTATTAGGAAAGTAGTTACTATTATCTTTTAATTACAAAACTTAGTTTCTTACTTTGTTTGTAGATGGAGTAGAATGTCCCAGGGAGTTTGATGGTTGGACGTGTATTAACGCAACTATCTCCGGAAATACAGCTCAGTTTCCTTGTCCTTATTTTGTATTAGGATTTGACCCAAAACGTAAGTATAGTATAGAAAATAAACAATGTTTCGGTGTATTGAAACACATTATTTATTAATATATCATAAAATATAAGTGCAATTGTTAACGAAATCGTAAAGTTTCAGTAGAAGTTTCAGAAGAAAATAATTTTAAAAAATCTAGTCAAATGAAATTTTATTTACAAAAAAGATAATTTCATTAAAATATATGTGTCCTTAGTTACGATGATATGTAATTAAAAGTTTAGTAACTACAATAAGAGTTATTATTATAAGTACTGCCGATGGTTCAAGTAATAATATTTACCTTTTAATAAATAATTATGTAGTGCTAAATGCCAGTGTAATTAAAATAATGCATGTTTAATATCAAAACTGAAATATATGTGTGCATGAATATTTTTATTATTTGTATTTGAGAATATGTTAATTCTTTCCTCCATAAATTTTGTTCCTCTCTTGAGTTTTTATACAGTTAAGGAAATTATTAAATGAAATTAAAAGTTTAACACACTGCGTTATATGTATTAATATTCCAATAATTGTTCTATCGACGCTAAAATCTACATTTTATATAGCTGTTCTTTTTTTAAATTTTCCTTAAATGAATAGTTCATTCCAAACATGCATTAATTTTCCAGGAATCAACATTACAAATAAGTGTTAAATTGTACACGTGGTACTTATTGTGTACTTGTTTGTCGTTTTTCACCTTGATTTAAGAATCCTTTGGCAATCCCCTTTATAGCTACCTCTTTCTGAACCTTTGCATATCTTTATTTCCTATAACACACAAGTATAGTTATGGAAAGGAGGCCAAGGAAAGGGTCATTCCTCAATCTCACTATTCTATAAATTACAAATTTCACGAATAACAGTTAAAATAATAATTATATGACTTACATTAAATTGCATAAAGAATCCCATATTAATTTGTCACAATACGAAATGTATAATTTAAATTTCATTTTAATCCAACTATAAAGAATGTTCTAAACTGAGATATTTTTGATTTTCAATATATATATATATATATATATATATATATATATATAATGACAAAATTTTAATTGAAGACTTTACAGTATAAAAGATTTTTTTTAAGTATATAATAATTGGTTATTAAAGTTTTTTTAAACAGGGAATTTATTTTTAATAATATATGCATTCAAAGAATATCAAAAATATGTACATAATTTGGAATTCAACTTTCAAAAAATATTGAAACTATACCTACAATTCAATAATTATGTTGATGTCTATTCCACTGTGTTTTGAGTAATTGGGCAATTTCCTGTTCTTAAGATTATCTCAGAACGAATTTAAATCTTTGGTGCTTCAAGACCTTCTGCAAAAACCTTCTAACCCCTCTCCCTATTTCTCAAAAATAATTTAAATCATAAATAGTTCTTCGACACGCTATCATTAAACTGTTGTAGGTAAATATTCTAACAAACAATAACACTTAACATCCTCCTTTGTGTACATTTTTAAAACTAAACATTACAATATGAAATAAGTGTTAAAGTAATTGCAGCTCTGTGCTACCCCTCATTGTAGTTGATGCTATTTAATTGATTTGGTTTTTGCATTTGTGTAATATATTTATTTGTATATAAGCTTGTGATGTAAGCGTTCCTAGTAGTGTAGCATAATAAAGGGAGATATGTACAATCACTGGATAATGACTGACTATTACAAAGAGATGTGGATGGTTGTTTACTAAATATTGAGACCGCAGTTCCATGAAGACAATCTACAGCCTACCATTGACTTGAATTTATTTATTTATCTCCTTACTTAAGTTATCTTCGTCAACGTCTTATATTGAATAAACACCGCCAATCTCTCATTTTCGTACTCTGTTTATTGTCTGAGAGTTTATCTGCTCAAGATAAATGTTTCCTCATGTACAAGCGATCTATCATTATTCCGTGGTCTGTCGGCTGATATTAACAGCACAGCACCCCATTCGTTAACTGATGTCTGGACCACCAGGGGTAAGCACTCCAGCCTCTTACATCGTCTACTGGTTGATCCAGACACAATGGATTATTTATTTATTACCACCGAAACTCATCAAAATATTATCTTTGCTCGGCCTACGCTCTTCCTAAAATACCATTTTGCATACCTTTTAACTTAGCGGAAGATTTGAATGTGCTTTATCAGGGACTTTCTGATCGAGACACGTTGCCCGTACTGTTAGTTCAGCCTTAATGAAATCAGAAGATTTCAACTTGTCACAAGAAGCTTCTCCTAAACCATAAGCTCAGTTAGCTGTAACTATCAACTTCTAAAGCACGACTACCATAGTCTAGGAAGAACACCTTACACTATGGTATATTAATGTGGATGTCATCTTAGCCACAAATATAGTCACCTCAAAAGATATAAAATGTCAACTAGTCATTAGAAACGAAGCGTACAAAACTCTGACAAATGTGAGTGACACAGTTAGATAATCTGGAGAACAACGTGTTCCATTTTGAAGGAGGGATTGACCAAATATTTTATTCACAATCATGAACCTGCTCGAAGAATAAAAATGGAATTTCATTTCGTTGGCATTTACTTTTTAAATTTTAAAATCTTTTTGTTCAGTTCTTAAAACCTGATACTTAGTAAGTTTTTAACTTACAATAATGCTACTTTTAAAAAACAAACCTAATATTTTTCTACATTTTCGCCTACAGATAAAAAATTCTTTTTAGTAAATGTGTCCAAAACTGTAGAAACAACTACATTGACTGTATGGACAGCACTCCAATCATTAATTACATGTGTCATTTTTTAAACAAAATTTTCTACTGTAGGAACTTGTGTACCAGTGTGCTTTATAGACAGAACAGCAGAATGAATCTGACCACCTTGAAGAAAATTAGCTGTTACTGACAGATCTACTATGACAGTCCACATCTCGCCGGTCAACGAAACATATTTCGTTTCATCCAATCTTTTTGTATCGGTTTATCTTATTTCAAAGTATTGGTCATCTACTAATTTATTACTAAAAGTGTTTCTACATAAAAAGTTGTACCCAGGTTCAAAAAAATGTATAAATTTACCATATTTTTTAATTACTATTTAATTACCTTGAATCGAAGTGTTACCGTCGAAACTTGTAGTTTACACTATCTTATATGACGCGTTTCGACTATTTGTCAGACATTTTCAAATATAAAATCACATAGAAACACTTAACAACACAATCATATTAATTCACATTTAAAAACACTATTAAACATACATATACGGACGACGCGCGTTGTCAGTGACCGTTCTCGTTGACTCACTATCGTCAATTCAATTAATCCCTGGTCAGCTGATAACGATCTTCGTTATTGAGAGGGGGCACTTATACAGTCTGTACATCGTGAATCACAGGTATGGTTTCTATATTATCGATTAGGTCAAAGATGGTATGGGAATGAAATTGAAGCTTGTTGTTAAGTAAGTGACGGGGTTATGTTTCTGCACTTTGTAAATGTGGAATTCCTCTAATGCATTCATCAACGGGCCCTTCTTACAGTGGTGTAATATTTTTAAATTCTTGGTAATGTCTGTGTAACTATGGTTTGCATCAATTAAATGTTTGGTGTACTTGTAATCTATTTTCTTGTTTGCGGATCGTTTAGAAGATGGGATGTGCTCTTTGAAGCGGTAATGGCCCCTCAATACAAGGTAGTTAAATAGTAATTAATTATTAACAATCCAGTTGGGCTATAAGCAAACATAATGGCTTTTTTTTTTTTGTTTTCTACTAAGTAGATTTGCGATTATCGTCACTAATTACATCAACTAACAACCAGTTGTTGTAGTGATTGTTGTCTGATAACTTTTTTATTACGTGGACCTACTTGTGAGAATGAATCACTAGGATTTTAGGCTGAATAATTACCATTTTTCAATTATATTTTTTAAACATTTCCACACCTTTAGTAATTTACAAGTAACAAATAATCAATATTTATTGATTATTATAATACTCACAAGCTGACTATTGTATTAAACAAGACAGTAAAAAAAATGCAAGTTATAGGAAATTGGGGATGTTACTGAGAGAGATGTTAGACAAACGTTAGGCGAGTTATCCTATACGAGAGCTGAAAAGGAAATAGATGAAAACTAAGTATCTGAATAAGGATAGTATGACATTTTTATTCATTAAGAAAATTGCAACCAAAAAAAATGTTTGTTCTCATGCAATTGTTCCTATACTGAAATATCTGCAATGGCGACATTAAATATTGTTCTAAACAACGACTACTTGACAATAACATTACATTAAATCAATCTTAAATCATTTTAATTCATCTCCTAAATTATATAATAATTATATTTTTTATTATTATACTTAACATTTGGTTGTTTGTGTGTTTCTTTTTAGGTTTCGGACAAAGAATATGTTTAGACGACGGATCGTGGTTTCGCCATCCGGATAGTAACAAAACATGGTCTAACTACACGACTTGTATAGATATGGAAGATTTAAAAGTGTGTTTATTTAAATATACTAAACAATAATTAATAAAATACCCTATAACCAATACTCGTTCTATTGCAAATATGTGAGATCAAGTTGACCTATCGATCTAACTTAATAATATAATGTTTAATTCATATATACGTTGATCATACATATAACAATATTACTTGAATTTATCTACACTTACCTCTAGTGACAAAATAAATTGTGACATGGAACTATATAAAATGCAAGTCATTATTTTATAGAGTGACATGGAATTTAGAGAAGTCATTATTTGAATTGTTTACACAAAAAAATATATATTTCTAAGAAAATATATAAAAATGAGTTTTTTTTATTGTATACTCTTTAAATGGGTAAACTGCTATGTTAGAAGCACATTATCGATTACAACCTAAACCAGCCAGGCACAGATACCATGTAATAACTGAAGGTTTTATTTAACATTTAATATTAAATTGTTCAATAATTTCAGCTGATTGACAACAGTATATTTATATTCAAGAATAGTGGACTAAATATACCCTCAAAAAAGAATAACGTTTAATTGGCAACAGATCAAAGAGTTTTCAATGATTAGTTTTTCTTTTCTTTTTACTGTTGGAGATTAGAAGGCAAACCTAATATTTTAGATTTTTTTTAAAAACTCAGGAAGAAACTACAAATAATCACTGATATATCGATTCAACAATATAGATTACAAGCAACAATAACTGATTAAAAGTATCCTTAATTGGGAAATTTTACTGGCATCAGTATAGAGCAGTTTAAATTATTTTAACGATTATTATTTTTTTATCTCACTTTAATGCCAGAAAGCCCCGACAAAAATGTTACTTTTTTTTACACGAAAAAGTAAATATATATGGAAGCACGAACAGACAAACACCTTAGTTATTTAACTTATATTATATAAAATGAAACATGTAATATGTATTGTTCTGGATGAATTTAATTTTTATCTACTCATATAGAGGTCTTTTTTTATGCTGATAGTTTTCTATTTCATTGATTCATTTATAATTCAACTTTGTCATTATACAATATTTTAGTTGTTTGTTTTAACTTCAAATTACGAAATTAAAAAATTGTATAGTATTTGTAGAAATCTCAACAAAACATTATGGAGTTATTTATATTATTAAACGTAATAAGTAAAATATATTTGCCAAATTTCAATAGCTAAAATAGTTTGTTTACAAACACAAAAAACTAAGGAATCTAAGGAAACTATAAACTAAGCTTGGAGATAAATATATAAACATTTCATTAAATGAATTTTATCGTTTAAAATAAATAACAAATATACTATTTTATGTTTCGAAAAATCAGGTTTACATATAATTCTCTAAGGAACACATGAAATCAAATGGACATTCAAATACATATTTTATAACCAAATGAAAAAAAATAAACTTCTATATTATAATTGTTTTAGATATATTTGGCCAGTCAAGAATAAATGTATTTGTTGTTGGTATTATGAAGACGAAGTTTTCTTGTCCATAATAATAAAGTTAATAAATTATTGTTACTTAAAGTTAATAAATTTAATATGATTTTATTTTTACTGTAAAAACTGAGACTCGAAAACAAGTTCTCAATCATTCAAATCCAACTAACTGCCCTATTACAACTTTCTCTCAAGTTAACTTGATTTAAATACAATGTTATAAAGTAGCATACAATTTTAACTAGCACTATGGAACATATTTAGTACTTTAGAAACTGTTTCTATAAATGTCAATAACTTATAATGCATGTGTGACACTTCACTCTCCTATAAAGTTTTTCGAAGAATATGTGAGGTAGTTTGAAGCATTGTATCGTTTTTTTTTTGTTTTTTTTTTCCAATAAGAGGTTTATTAATACTTTAAATCCAAAAAAAAAAGATATAAATTGTAGGCCTATATGGAGAAAAAAAGTTAAAAATGACAAAAGTATATAAAAACATGTAAATAGGTTTTCCTAGGTCATTTCTTTGTACAGTCTGCTAAAAGGAACATTGTTGACAATTGTTATATGTAGTTTACTACACATGTGTCACCAATGGATCTAATAAAAGTGGCTCTGCTTGCTATATTCAATTGTTTGGATGCTTTAGGTATTTTATTTTATTTATATAAATTAATTAGTAAGATTAAATCACTTCTTTTACTTAAATCCAATTCTTTACTTTTGTATCATGTTGTAATATAGCTTCAAAAATATCAAAATTTCAATAAAATTAGAATTAACACGTATTTACTTTATAATTTACTCCTAGTCACTGAATTAACTCAAACTGATACAAGCGTAAATTTATAGATCTTAAGGAGAATAAATTATCTGACTTTTAGTCAATTAGTTAAATAATGTCAAAATAATAAAAAGAATATTGAAAAAGCATAATGTAAGTTTCAGAAGAATATAATATATATCAAGGTTAACATATTCTGATAAAAGGGTATTGTGTAATATAACTGAAAAACAATTTTACTCTATGTTGAAAATAACGTTGTAAAACTTTAAATCGCAATATCATCTCTTTTTCAACTCTTGTTATACAACTTCTTCATCTCTAAAGTTTATAAAAGTTGCACTTGATAGACGAATTCCGTTTGACATTTCTACAGATATGAGAAGGAAGAAGAATTCATAACTTATTCATAAAAAAAGTCCAGGAGTAAAATTGGATTGATGCATAGTTATGAGTAGACCAATAAGATTCATTAATTTGATTTATTATTTTATAAATATGTTTATGTATTAGTATAAATACTTATTGTGGTTGACATAATTTTGTATAAACTTATTTACACTGTCCACTTTAACATTATTTATTCAATTTTTTTTTAATTTCATAAAAAAATTAATTTAATAATATCGCATGTGAAAAAATAGTTCACAAAATAGAAGCAATTAGTAATAATGTGTGTGTTTTTGTTTAATGCTTCCAAGTTAAGGAACCAAGTGAACTTCATTTACAAGACTGGGTATACTGTTTCACTTGCAGCACTCATCATTTCAATAATTATATTTTTTTATTTCAAGTGAGTTCCAAAATATTATAAGTTTAATAAACATATAGTGAATATTCCTGTTGTGTGTTATATTTAAAGACTCAGAACTAATATTTAAAAATATTTATTCGAAAATCAAACCTAATAACATGTTTTATAATATTTATTTGATCTACTGTAAATATAAAATTGGCAAATGTTTTAGTTCATTAAAATTTTAAGCTCCAAAACACAAGGAAATGTGAACAAGTTACACATAAAAAACCTGTTCTACTTTTGTAAGACAAACCATTTTTAAAACGTTAATGTAATATCACCTTTATTTCATATACATTAATAATAAATACAATTATTGTTTTCATATTGTTTATAGATTTAAATTAAATATATCATATTGAATATGATCAAAATCAAATATAACTGACTAAAATCCTAAATTAAATACATTCATTGTCCTTAAGCGAGTATACACAGAAGACAGGTTGATTTGGTTTAAATGGTCAGTAAGATTTAAAACATATATTTATAACATTTTAATTAAATAATTATATGAAATTAGACCATTGCCTAGTATGGAAAAATTACAAAAATTATTATACTCTTTTTTATATCATCTATGAAAATATTCTTTATTCATTTCCTTTGTAATTTGTTTTATAGGTCTCTTATTTGCACTCGGATTCAAATTCATAAGAACCTGTTTATATCCTTGGCATTGAACAATTGTCTGTGGCTGGTATGGTATGAAGCAGTAGTTGATAATCTCCCGGTACTAATAGAAAATGGTGTAAGTAAGTTTCAATGAATACTCGTAAATGTTTTATTTTGTTTGAGTGTCAGGCTGTATGAATAAAAATAGGAAGCTAGTGTTCGATGACGATGTTAATTCTCTTTCCACCATGTTATCTTGAAATAATATAAGTTGTAACCATATTGAAGTATTTTAAGTGTCAAAATCTATCGTCAAATCTTAGTTTACTTTTTCTAACTCCTGCAACTGATTATATATATATATATATATATATATATATATATATATATATATATATATATATATATATTATATTCTTTGTATCTTAGTAACTTTTCCCGCTGCTCGGGTCGTATTAAAATCTGACATTATGTGATATCCATATACTCCTTCACCTCTGCCCGCGTATAATACACAAATCCCTTCATTATTTTCTGAATCTTGTGAGAGATAATTTTAGTAATGGTGATTAATTTTAACTTTTCTACCTAATTGAAAATTATAGGTCATTTTAGTCAATTGATTATATCTACAGTACTAACATTTTGTTTTACTGTTATTTTAAACTATTGTTTACCCCTTACAATTGGTAGAATATAAAAACGATAAAAGTTTAGAAATAATAGAAAAACAATTGTCTTATAGTTTATTTATAAAACATAACTTATGTTCAACCATTAGACACCAGCAGGTGAAACTATCTTGCTACGTCTGCAAAGCTTTGCAAACCAACAGTCACTTGGTTTAACGTAAGAGTCTTACTCAAAATAAATTGCAGCTTTCAAATTAAAACAACCAATAACATTGCAAACTATTTTAAATAACGTTCCAAACTTTATTATTGATAAAAATCAATAATGATTTGTTATAATAATACTTGAAGTTGAAATGTCAAAAATATATGTTAAAATACATATTTCCTTTGAATCGCATGTACGAAATTGTAAAATATTTAATTGTATAGTGATGCAGTGATATTTATATATTTTTTCCATTTCCGTCTAGCTTTTCAATAGCATGCCAATTTAATCACTGACAATACATACGTTGTCGTTGAACATTTTAACAATATTCTTAAAATATTTAGGAAAATTCTATTTTTTCTAAATTTTACCGGCATAAAATAATTATAAGTTGAGAACTACTACACCGATTTGAACGTTTTTATATTAATATAGTATTAAAACAATATACATTCTTTACCAATGGATATATATATAGTTTTCACTAAAGTTTTAAGAACATACGAAAGACGAGTCTAAAGATACGTTTTAGTATTACCCTTCAATATAAATATTATAACGTCGTAACTACTGAACCAAATATAATCAAACAGACTTTAAGCGGACCAGATAATACACCTACATAGGAAATAAAGTAGCATGAAAATCGTTAGAGTGGTTTTAGAGTTATTAGCCTTCAAATATACAGAGACGTTGCGTTTAATACAAGAAGAAATAAAATGGATTGCTTCTGAATTTTTAAATACGTTACCAAATTTATTTATTTCGTCATTCTTTTGCTACTTTTATTACAATAGTTAATAAATTGTGTACGTTTCGAATTACGCCATTGTTAGATCCAAACAATACTGAAACATATAATAAAACATCCAATATTAGAAATATATGAAAGTACACAAATAGCATTCACGAATAAATGAACAATAGTCTATAATCAAATTTAGAAAAGTTATTTACTGAATCAATAATTGCACTTCGCAATTCGTAGTTTCAAAACAGACATTTATTTATTACTGTGGAGTAATTTATTTAATATTAAATGTTTCAATATTGTAATTTAATTTTCACCCTAGCGAGTTATTTTGAGCGAAATGTACAATATGCATTATTTAGTACTACGACTAGTTAAAGCTTTACCTTTTAAAAATAATAGTAACACAAGAGACATTCAGCCGCTAGGCTCGAGTCGACCAGCTGAGCTTGTAGGTTAATCATGTTTGCTTTAAAATTTGGTTGCTATAAAGTAGATGAATCGATATATTAATAAAATGTGATCAACATTCACGTAACGGGTCAATTCCCTCAATGAATCACACGGATTATTGTACAACAATAATTTCAAAGTTTTTATTGTCATAAGCCTCTCACAAGTGATTATCATAATTTATGGAATTGGTGTTCAAAAGTAATTGTTCTTATGGTTTTCGACTAATGACTTCCTAAAACATAAATGATGTGGTACAGTTTCTTCTTGATTCCAGTCTGCAATATTTCATTAAAATTTTATGAGAGTCGTATAATAATATTTTCAGTAACTAAGCCTCTTAAACTCATATCTGCACAAACTGTTTAGTTATTGTACTTCCGTTTCATAAATGTGATTTTTTTTTTTAATTGTTATATGTAATGGATATATTTTTTATTTTTTGTATTTTGTTCTTGGGTTATATACGCTTGAATTTAAAGATATGTCAATTATTTTGTACGAACATATCGCAAGGTAAAATCCTAGTAAATTTTTGTAACAAAGCGCAAAAATAATTGTTTAAGAATTGCATCAGATATAGAGCAGATATTTTGTAAAACTTTTTTGTTTTACAAATGAACAATCACAACTTATATTATGTATGATGTATCAAACTCTATTATTTCCCCACAAACATAGTTTTCTCTCTATATTGACAAGTATTTATTTTAATAACATAACAAGGATAATGAAGTTACTTTAATCATAGATAAAACAAAACATGACTTATTTTTAGTTTACCATGAATATATGCGATATTTTTGGTTTTACATGTTATTATGATGCGTTCTATATTTTTTCTGGGAGTGGGGTCTCGAAATTGGATTGCTGTAAAAAAAAAACAATCTACTTTTAATGAACAATCAAACCACCAAATAAATAATTAATTGCAAACAGCATAAAAATTTGTAAAATTTTTTCACTGTTTAAATACAACATTTCTTACTATAACATTTAAATTTGTTATATAATATATTTATTTACTTTTAAATTAATTTGTTTTAATTATCTTGAAAACTAGGATGGTTTAGTTAAATTAGTTCCACAAAACAATTTTTTACTCTTTAACCATCTTCAGGATTTATTATCAAACAATTATTTATAACAAACAAGTATCAATTCAATTAACTATTCATTGAATATCTTAAGACTACTTCATTCTCTCACACTTGCATTCTTTAAAACTAATTTACTCTAATACACAATATTATGGATGACAAATTTAAAATCTAAATTGATTATTCAATTTACATAAAAACAAAATTCTACAAATGTTTCTACAGATCTTGTCCAAATGTTCTTATTAAATTTATATCAATTTTATAACAAAAAACAAACAATTTTCTTTAATTAACTTATATTTCCTAATTTACTTTTATTTTGCCGGCTAGCTCAATTACTTTACTTTTAATTTTAATTATAAAAAAAAACTTGACTCTTATCTCGGGCATGGGAACTTTTATGACTCATCAAAGTGAAATACTAACTCTAATGATTATTAATTATGAAATTTTGTACTTATCAAACAATTCTCCTCGTCCGCTATATTTTTGGCACTTGTACACAACACAACCACTAACGATGCACTAACACAAGACGTATCCTTATCCTGGGAGGTCGGATGCTGCAATCACTGATTCATTGACGGATGGTGAATCTCTGGTGATACGGCCGCTAAACTCTGTTTGGTCTCCTTACTCGTTCTCGACTAACTATTGATTTCGACGCGATGATTCTCTCCTCTTCTTTTATGAATTTTATACTCTTTGACTCTATTTTAATTATGATTACTAACAAACTACAGAAAAAACTACTAAATTTTGTGGCGACTCTGCCTTTAAATTACTCGATGACTTTGAATTAAACCCTTAGGTTAATTCTTAACACCTCCTACTCTGATTCCTAGCTGTAAGCCAAGCCTACACGCTCTCAACCCCAGTTCTAGACTGACTCTCCTTACCGTTGGATTTCACCTCTCCCGAATTTCAAGTGTAGCGTCCTCTTATTGGTCAAAATCTCATTTTTTAAAACTCAGGCCTCTTCTGATTGGACCTCTAACTTTCTAAAATCGTTAATTTTTTCTTACGCGCGCTGACTTCGCCCTCGGAGGTACCGTTAGGTATTCGCTTTCTCATTTTTTCTTGGTTCCCAGTTTTATGACACGCAGCTGCGTTGAATAGCAAAACTGCGTTATGTTTTCTACTTATTTTTTTTATTTGTGTCGGCGAACTTTCTTCTCTTAAGTAAAACAGAATGTCTTCTTTCCCTTGTTCTTGTCACGTTTGTCAATTTGTACAGTTATCTTCCAAACTTAACCTTGCAGCTGCTATATCGGTAAGGTTGCTTGTTCACATGTGTTTTTGTCTCATTTTACACATTCATACAATTATTTATTAATGTTAACTTTTTGATTGATTATTATTATTATTTTAATATTTGATACTAGGCATAATTAATTATTTATCCATTGTGATCGTTTGAGATCGTTATATTACATTATTGGTTTTACATAGATAAGTCTAAAATGAAACGTGAAAACGTTTTAACCCGTTATAATGTATTACCTTCTATTTCTATTATCAGTTTAAAAAGTCATAAACATTGTATTTCAGTATTAAGTTAAAGTGATGGTATTCCTAACAGTATATTTTATTTTACAACAGTTTAATTGAGGAAAACTGTTGTAAAATAAAACAGGAATCTTCTACTAAAACACATAACACAAAAATTTGAATTTAGTTTTTACAGATATAAGTAATGGAAACTAAAAAAGCATACATAATATTTGAATAAAGAAAGATATAATGAATATTATTAATATATATACGTAAATTATTTTTTAACTACTCCAATCAAAATACAATTATTTACTCTATGTTTGTATTTCCAGGACAACATGAAATTCACTTGTGATAAAATGTCGGTGATATAGTTCAATAATAAGATTAGTATGTATTTTAGATTTAGATTAGAGATATTTCTAGATATATATTCAATTGCATTTTTGGAACTACTTTTATTTCACTTTTTACTTTACGAAACGTATTTTTCAATACATTGATGGACTTACTGCGCTCATCATCATATCCATGATGTTTCTTAAAACTTTTAAAACAAAAAATACGAACAAATTCGAACATTATCGAACACTTTAGAGTGCACACCGATTAAACAAACCAACTCGTGTTCCATACAAATGCGTCTGTGTTCCGTATATTTTGTTATTTGTCTTTTTGGATCTGATAATGGGCCAAGAAGCCTGAAACTAGTTATCATTTTACTTCAAAATGTTGGATTAGTAAGCGTACCAAGAAAATATTTGAACACGATTGCATGGACATACTTTACAAATTATTTGAAGGCAACGAGCTTTTATAAATATATACATAATTAATTGGTTACAGAGAAGAGTATTTTGGTACCACGTACCACGATTTAGCGGGCGAAATGGAAGAGATGTGTCAGACAATCATAAATATTTAAATGTGTCATAAGTTATTCAAAACCTACTAACGTACACAATACTGCTGTAGAAAATAAATTAATAACAACAGTATAAAACTATTTTACAATTATTGGCAAATAAAGTAAACACATATATTACCGAAGAAATGTAAACATGAGTGAATTTGCTTCTACGTTTATAATACCTAATTAATTTATTTATTATGAAAAACACCCAAAAATAAGACTCAACAATGTAGGCTCATTAAATGTCATTTTTAATATCCTATCACTGTAACGCATAATTGTTTTTCTATGTTAAAGTTAAAAATATAATTTCAACTTATTAATAAATAAACAATCTATTGTCTTTACTGTCGATATATTAAAAGACAAGATTCATGTCTTTCAGATTATCTGCCAAGCTCTACATGTTCTTGTGCAATACTTCCTTGTGGCTACGTACTTCTGGATGTTTTGTGAAGGATTGTATCTACACACGCTCCTGGTTATTACATTTATAGCCGAAACCAATGTCATGCCATTTTTGTACTTCGTTGGTTGGGGTGTGCCAGCCTTCCTGGTTTGCCTTTACGCAGGACTTCGTGCATCAAGAAGAGAAGAAACGATGCAGTAAGTTATTTACCTTACCTAATGGATTTAATAATAAACGAGATTTTACACAATACATTTCTAGTGATGTAACTGATTCCGATTTTATGTAAAATTGTTTCTTAAAATTAAAATAAATTTTGAAACTTTTTTATTGTGTTGTTGTGAAAAATGTTGTTGTTATAATCGAAAACTATACTCTTGTTTTGTTAACTACCAACAATATCAATAATAATGGATAATACATTATTTGGTTTTATGATACTTGTTTTTCATAGTACAATACCATTTTTATTCAATCATTTTTACTACATCCATTGATGACACATGGATTATTGTTCCCTTAATTAACCACAGTGTTATATAGTATAATCCCATGGAGTAGTTAATCAAAGTTATACCCTTATGGACTTTATGCTTTTAAGATAATTTGTGTGTGAACTTATCATCAGCATTGATATCACCTCTTTCAGTATATATTTATCATTAGTAAGAATGAGTTTTGTAGTAGTGTTGCGCAGCATGTTATTATCAAATTTGATATTAATTAATGAATAGCTTCTTTTGACCTTGTATTTTAAAAACACTTAAAAGTTGGTTAATAGAATCGTGATTGTCCTAAGAAAATGTATGCCTAAAAGGTACAACAGAAGTAAAAAGGACAGGAAGTTAACTTAAAATGAGTTTTAATTACGTCGTTGTACATTATGGCCTATTACCATTCGTTATCTGATTCTGTATTTCAATTGAATTTTCATTTATTTATGAGCTTCCTAGGTAGCTGGTAACTCACGCACTCCATACAAATTATATCGATTAATATTTACGTATTCTACTCCCTTTTTTTCCTTCATCTGTAGTCATCATCATATGATTTGTTTTTCTTATCTATATTTATACTATTTTTACTAATATTTATACGTAGTCCTATCTTATCAGCTTCTACTTTCAATCCATGAAATAACTCTGTCAATACAATTGGCCACAATCACCAAATCGTCAGCAAAATCTCAATCTTCTGCATTTCGTATACTATTTTACCAAGCATATCAAGTTTTCTCATATCATTGGACAGTAACCAGTTAAAACAAAGTTTTAAAGAGATCATACTTGTCTTAAAAAAAGAAATAATTTGGAATACCTTGCTCCTCTTACTACTTATTTGTCTTTAAAAACTGCACTATCACGACAAAAAAACTAAAACATATTTACATGAAAAGATGACAACAAATAAGTTAGACGGAAAATATTTTATATCTACTTTATTAATGAATAAATAATATTCATTACTGAATTCTGTGCCAAAATTGTATAAGACAGAGTGAAGTTAGGAATTAGTCCAACACTCAATCTGAGAGTTGAGTCATCCAGGGCAGGACAGGACGTTGTTCGCCCTCAAACAGCTGGCTTTGTATGAAATTGATAGAAAAACCACTTTTAAGTCATAGCCTTAAAGTGGTAGCGCGAAAAGGAACTTTTTTTCAACTCTTTCATAAAAATTTAGGAGATAAGATATGCATAAAAACAATGAAATGATTTACAACAGTTCAGATTTAGTTTAACATACAGTAAAAAGTCTCTTCAATACTGAGGGCCAGAATAACTATATTGTAATCACAAATTATATTAAGAAATTAATTGTACGGAAAGTGTAATTAATGAGTAAAAATGTATTTAAGATATTCTAGTTGGTTTTAAAACCTTTATTCAATAATTGGATCTGATAGCGTAAAGACATATTGCATTAAAAATTTCCGAATTTTGACATTATTTAAACCACTACGTGATGTGGTATACTGATAATGCATACATTTATTACGGACACTGTGAGTTGGAAACAGTCCCAAATAGATTGTGAATATTCATAAAGCGTTGTAGTGGAGTTTTAATGATCACAAAAGAAAAAAAAATCTTCGCTATTAAACAAAATGAAATACTTGTAATCCGTTGCAGTTATAAGAATCTAAGCAAAGATAAAATAAAAATATTTCATTGAATACAGCTTTCCCTTCGATATTAAATTTATCACTATGTATTTAAAAATCTTATTTTTTTTAAATTTAACTTACAAATAATATTTGTAGTTATGAGAAAAATACAACTAAGGTTATTATTATTAATATATTTTGTGTTTATAAATAGGGTGATTTTTTTGAAAGAACGTTAATTTTTATAATTTTTTTTTTATTCAGCTTGACCAACCAATTTACCTGTACATTTGAACCAGGAACAATTTATAAATTTGATCAGGTTGTTAAAACGACGCTCTCAATCTGTATATTTGAACTCAATCAATTTTTACTACAATTATGTAATTTTGAGTAAAATATTATATGGAAGCCAATATATGATTACAGTTTTTAGAACTTAAATTTGAAAAATTTATAATTACACGCTCCTTACACTCCAAAACAGCATAAAAAATGCATTTGTTTACTTTTATATAGAGAAATACCTCGTTATTATTTCAAATTAGATATTTTCAGTTTCATGACACAACGTTTAGGGTAATATAAATGGTAAATAATGGTAAAACGTTATATACATAACACATCACTACTCCATTCCCAAAGGCTATTTGTTTATGTCAAAACAGAATAACGCTGTAAACCAAATATATCTTCCAAAAAAAAAAATTCAGGACGATAACCCAATTAACATAGCCATTTATATCAAACCGTTATATGAACTATATCAGTGTTTGGTATAACTTAAGTGGTTTAGTACCATCTCCAAAGAGAAAACTCTTTATTTTAATCAATCAAAACTTTTAAATTTTTACATTGAAGATCCTTTCTCTTTCCTCACTATTTAATTAAGCTGAACTATAATATTCATTTAAACTATGTACAAAAGTGTATAAATAAGGAATGAAATAAGTGTAAGTAAATCATTAGTAATGAATCACTCCACTTTTGGCGAAAAACCTTAACCGTCTGAATAGAGAATTAAATCCCTCAGCATCCACCATTATGATGGTCTCTTATTCTAATTAGTGTTAATAATCCAGAGTATGAACGTCATGCAAAAACGATTAATTGAAACTAAACCAAAAATATAATTAAACACCTTTCACACAATATGTAATGTTACGCATACCTATTATATCACAAAGTAACATTTCCGTTTCATTAAAAGAAAGTATTCCTTTCAATAAATGAACTAAACGTTATCTTTACAATCATAAACTATACTCTACCCCCAGCAACATAGAGAAATTAGGTGTATAGAGATATCTATAAATGGTCTTATCTCATATCAAGAAACCCTGGCTTATGAAAATGTTGGAATATTCTGAGGATCTTCATAAAACCGAATCTACCTTTCCATTGTAACTGTAAAGATATCCTGTTTCGATCTGTAATGATTTCTATAAATACCATCAACTAAACTAGATGGAGATATTTATTAAAAGAGTAATACTAATTTTCAATTCATTATATATTTAAGTGCAATCGCTAATTGAATTCTTAATCTATCTTTTATGAAATCATAACAACTCTGTTTATCCGATAATCTTCTAATTTCCTATATGACTTATTTATAGAAAACAAGTGATTGGAATGCCTTGGTGAGGTACAGAAATATAATTGTTACTTGCTTTCACCTACCTACGGCATTTTAAATATTTCAATAATAACACTAATTTTATGTACTATTTTAGCTGTTGGATTCACGAATCGCTCTATTCTTGGGCGTTATCTGGACCTGTATGCGTTTCAATGTTGGCTAACCTTGTCTTCCTAGTGAATATTGTTCGCCTATTACTGACAAAACTGCACACAGGTCAAGCAAGTCCGCGATCATCATTTAGAGAAACTTTGAAAAATGCATCTTTCAGATCACGAAGGTAAATATTCATTTTGAAAAAGATTTTATTAAAAATGAAATATTAAAAATAAATCACAGAACACCTAATGTAAAATAAAAAATAATAATAATAAATTACTAATTTTAAGTTTTATTTACAATTTTATAAATACGTAATATATTTAAAATTTCGATACTGTCATTGTATAAATACAGTTCAGGATGCTACTATTATGTGTGTATTAAACATTTATTTTAAGACATGTTATAGTAAGTTTCAATTAAATGATTTCGCAAAACTATTAGAGACACAAACATCTTTAAACGACCGACTTGAAAGTGTTTAACAAATGATGCTATATAACGATATTGTATATTATATTTCAAATATTACATTTATATAATATTGGAAAGAATTGGGGTTTCAATTGAGACTCATCAGCGTAGTGTTTCCACATATAACGGGTTGTAACAAGTGTATTTCATATAAATATAATGAATATGTTATATTTGTTTTACTACTTATATCGAATTATATGTGTAGTGAATAGAAACAAATGTAACATGTATTTTGTTAAATCTATTGAAGTGTGTTTCTAATGTTGTTTTGGGTGTACATTTAATGTTAAATATAATATTGTTTTTATTAAGAAGCGAGTTTTACACCCTAGACATCTCAGCCTAAAAGACTTTTTTTTTACAGTTCTATGTTATAACCCTTCTACACATCAGAAGGCATAGAAATCACTTCAGTGGATCATATGCATTTCTTGTATGAAGAGACGAGGTGAAACCCAGTAATCTCTCTAGTCACTCACAAATTAGGAATAAGTGTTCTGCTGTTTTCTTAAAGACAGCATTAGCTAAAAAACCTAAATCTCCAGATTTGTTCAAGTGACTAAACACAGGACTTTGTTCCGTTTACGGTTTAATAATAAGACTACGTATCTACAGAATATTTGGAAAAAATGGCCTGTAGGATAAAAATCTTGAGGATTTCCTCTATTTGGCAAGGTTGTCTACACTCATATTTTTATAGTAGTTTTTCTTTATATCGCTATCAGTTTCTGGGCCAGTAAGTAGAGTCCGCGTCACTTTGCTTACCATTTAATCAGCATTTTCATTACCGTTAAGTTGTCTATGATCAGACACGACTGATTGAGAGTTTTACCTAGATTTTGTTGCAACGCCGTTCGAATATAAAGTATATGAGAATTTGTTTGAACGCATTGCCTTAATTGAAATTAACTGTCGGACCTCATTTGTCAATATTCGTTTGCATATGTTGTTGTTAAACACTGTTGTGCGCTATCTAAGCACTTCTACTGTTGAAGATTGTTCAGACAATACCCAAGTCCTGCCTTAGTTCATTTATAGTAGGCTAAAACCATCACCAACTTTATTGACGGTTCGTGACTCATTAGTGTAGGCACAAATTTTTTGTTGTCAAACACTGTTGTGCGCTATCTAAGCACTTCTACTGTTGAAGATTGTTCAGACAATACCCAAGTCCTGCCTTAGTTCATTTATAGTAGGCTAAAACCATCACCAACTTTATTGACGGTTCGTGACTCATTAGTGTATGCACAAATTTGTTGTTGCCAAACACTGTTGTGCGCTATCTAAGCACTTCTACTGTTGAAGATTGTTCAGACAATACCCAAGTCCTGCCTTAGTTCATTTATAGCAGGCTAAAACCATCACCAACTTTATTGACGGTTCGTGACTCATTTGTGTAGGCACAAATTTTAATATTACAGACTCGGAAATTCCCTAGCGGAAAGTGGAATAACAACGTGTAAAACTTGTACATGAGTATAATATGATATCTAAAAGTGTAAACTGTAACAAAAAAGATTATTAAATTTGAACTGTTTGAATACTTTATTCAGACTTCTATTCATTTTAAAACATTACTTAAAATATTGAACTATATATATTTTTTTTGAAATGGCTCAATGATACAATAATATATAATTTAAACTACTACTAATACACTATACACTTTTCAACACTCTACCCAAGATAATACGATCTCTAGTTATGAAAGAGTATTAAATGTAATTTCTGTGTAGTAAAAACATGATAAAATACGACATTCTTTAAATCAGCTATGAAAAATCCTAGATAAAATATTTCCATGTTTACTCAATTTTATAAAGGCAGCCATTTTAACAATCTTGACAGTTTTATAAGAAATAAAATTATTTTATTACTCATTTGTAAACTAAATTTTACTTGTCATAAAACTCTAACTGTAATAAAATTTAAACAATTTAATCCTATTTTGTACCTTAATACTGGTGACATGACACAGGTCACTAAGTTTTGTAGCCTTGATTTGTTTTGAAATGATTTCAAGGTTCGTGTAGCAAGATAATACTCTTTGACAGTTGTGTCTATTATTGTATTCTGTTAACACTTGATAAATTCATCGAGACATAAAATTTATATAAACCTAAACAATTTAGTTATACAATTTTATCCATGAAACAGTTGTATTATTAATTATTTGTGAGCCATAAAAATACAAAATGTCAATTTAAATATTTATATAAATTGTCCTAAATAGAGATCTACAATATACCACCAACAAGAACAGTAGCAGGCATAAGAGTAACTTCATATAAAAATGGATAGACACAAAAGGGAATATGTATTTTAAAGCACAAACACATATATACGTGCATACGCAATAAGATTTTATTTCTAATAGAATGGAAATAAAAGCTATTAGGGTAATCATCTTAGGCAGAATAAAATCAGTGTATATTTTGGTTAATTCTATAGAACACAAAATCATTCATTACAAATAGATGGTCTAGAGTCTAGAGGTTTGGTTTTTGTAGAGTGAATTTTACTTTCCAATAAAAACCAATTTTTGATTGTTTTAAGAACTGATGTTTTGCTTACAATAACGAAGTTACCAAATAAAATATTTTTTTTCAAAACCTGCATTGCTTTAGTTGAATGCAAAACCTGCAAAATCTTTCAATGAATTTCTGCGTTATAATTATACATAGTAATTTAATTGTGTAAAAATAAGAAATATTCAATCGAATTTATGTTAGACACAGATGTTGGTAGTAAATTTAAATAGGAATCTCATTAGAAATATTGATATCATGAAAGGCTATCAAGGGCAATACAGTGTTGTTTTATCCAAACTTACCGACACATTCGATATTCTTCAGGAGACATTTACACGTCCTCAATTAAAATTTACAATTTTTTAAGTGGTAAAAGTACTTTTCTATTGTAACTTAGTAAAAGCTCACCACCATTGGCGCCTCCTGAAGCCTTTGATTTGAACCCTATGAAAATAGTCTCGGAATAGAATTACAATAAAACAATACCACTATTAATTTGGACTACTTAACGCATCATTTTTTGTCATAATTTCAATTTTATTTACATGGTTTTGTGTGTGCCTAGGTGACAAAATGTCCCTTGTAAAGAATTTAGCAGTCGATTAAGATAAATATTATGAGTATTTTATATAGAGATAGAGGTGGCAAGCTGTTAAAATCACTAATTAACAAACTAATAGATTGTTATAAATCTCTTAAGAAACTAATAAATTTGCAGAAGAAATTCGTCAGGGGATCAGACCAAAATGCCGCCTTCAGGTAGAACCAAAAAAGCTGTGAGAGCTACATTAATCCTTATTCCACTTTTGGGATTACAATATATTTTAACACCTTTCAGACCGGAGCAAGGAGACACTTGGGAAGCTGTATATCAAGTTATATCAGCTCTAGTAGCATCTTGTCAGGTAAAGTATAGTATAATAAATATGAAATTAGTATATGTCAATTATTAGGACAAGAGATGACAAAACTTACATAAAAACTAACTTTACATTTCCTAATTTAATATATTTAGTGTATTTCAAAAAGGTTATAAACTTTTAAATCAATATTCGAAATATGATAAAGCAATGCATTAGGTAGATTTGTGTATTTTATTCTACATAAAACCTAATATAAGTTTGACATGGTTCAATGCATTTATTTCTTTTACAAAATTATTAAAGTTTGCAACTTTTTTCTGCGTTATGTATATTATTTATGGTAGCCAATGATTTTAATAACACTGATGTGTTAAATTGTTATATAAACATATAAATAAATTGTTATATGTGTTATCTAAAAATGGTTATTGTAACGGTGTAGTCAATTGTAAAGTAAAAATTGTAGTCAATTTATTGTAAAGTAAAAATTGTAGTCAATTTATTGTAAAGTAGTCAATTTTTAATACTATTTATAACACATCTAAATATAATATTATGAAAAATACATATTTACTCTATTTTATTTATTTATTTTGTAATGTATCAAATAAACTAATAATATATAACTAATACGTTATTTATCTTACAGGGTCTGTGCGTCGCTTTGATTTTCTGTTTTTGCAACGGAGAGGTAAGAATGTATTTTTATTTCTTGGAATGCATTTTATTTGTTCTGTAGTGTAATTGTATTTATTTTAGGTAAAAATGTTGTTGTTTCAAGGTTTAAGCTTTATTACATTTTTTTTATTATAGACTATATTGTTTAAAAAAAACCAATTACATAATCTGGGCACGTATTTCTTGTGTATTGTCGTCGAAATTTATTTACTGTACATAAAGCATGTATATAGTGACCTGGAATGTGAATATTTTACTCACGAAATAAATCTATAATTTTTATGGTATTAATATTTTGAAACTTGACTAAACAATGAACCCGATAAAGGATCTTAGTAATAACCAATTAGTTAATAGAAAAACCAACATAAGAAAAAGTAAATTATCTAAGTAAAAATATAAACCAATAGAAATCTTAAAGTTATTATAAACCACAAAACGCTCTTTTATTTAATACCATCGTCTAAATAAAAGAAACTGTTATTATAATATGGGGAATTATGATACAGTATGTTATGAGGGAGATATATCAGTAAATGCTCAGACTAGTTGTTTGTTTATGGGTCGTAGGTCAGAAGTAATATACATCCAACCGATGTGGGCACGGCTGTTAACTTTTAGATTTTGATACTAAAATAAAACCATTGCTCTTGAAAAGCGTATACATTGCGAATTAGCGGTTATATATCCAATATATCAACATGGAAGTTCAACAAAGTAATATAGTTTGGGAAAATTTTAAAATAAATAGGTTCAACACTTATATGACTCTAATTTCGTAAGAGAAATAAAATGTTACTCTTCATAATAATAAGGTTTTACTTGTGGTGTGTAGAATCCGAAAATATATAATACGCTAGGGTTTTCGTGACACTTTATAATTAAAATATACCAAATAAGCTATTTAACTGCTAAACCAGTATGATTCTGAACCCACCGAGCTTAGAACAGAAGATAATTCTCGATCACGACTAACATAATCCTTAATTGGTTTTCTCTGCTGATCATCCCACTCATCATGAATTGAAATTATGCAAAAGTTTCAGTCTAAATAGAAAACTCATCAAAAGTCAAAATAGTGTATTTTTTTTCAGATTTATCACACAAATATTTTCGAAAATTGTTCAATATATTTTTTTAATTTCTATAAATTTGAGGCTTTAACCATAGGGAAGTCAAGCATGACACATCTTTGTATGATTGAGTATGTTTAAATATTTATTCTATGTGCACCGTTTTTTTGTGATGCCTTTTACATACATTATGCAATAAAAATGCTTCAGGTTAACATTTGATAGAAAAAAATTACACAATTGAATTGAAAAATTACATCATGTTCCATAATCATAACAAATATTTACGACACAAATTTCTAGGAAATTACGAAATACTAACATGTTTTAAACAATGTGAAAACATTTTTTTAAGAACAGATTGCCTATATACTCACACATTACCCAGGTTAGTTCTTTTACAAGAAATATGATGCCCCCAATGTAAACGTATTTGTCTTATAAAAAGTTCATAACATAATAATTATATTTAAATTATATTTTAATTCAGAAATATATATATTACAAAGGTAAAACACACGTTGTGGTTCCTGGAATTTCTGGATTTATGACAAAATTATGGAACTCGATTTTTCTAGCTTCACTCCAAATTGGAATCGTATGTAGGTCACGGTATGTAAGTAAATTCAAAACGAAGGTTGTCTGTAAGGCTGGAATGTTGTACTATGGCTTGCGAGAACCTGAAAGTTAACTTAGAATAGACAGTACTGATTTCTTAGGATAACCATAAATCCAGGAATATTTTTAAATTGATTTTGTTTAAAAGAATTAATTACGCTAAAGGCGTAAGGTATGCGTAAAATTAAAATTGTATGTAATTAAAAAGATATTAAAGTTCAAAGTTTAATAAAAAGTTCAAAATTTAATCAAAATTAAAAATAAAATGTTTATCAAGGTGTACAAGAATAGGCCTAAAAAAAGGTGAAATGTCAAAATAGCCTAATTTGAAAATTAGAAAAGTTAGCAAAATTTAAGCCATTTTTTAAGCAATGAAAAAATGAAAGTTTTTAACATGTAATGTAAAATTAGACATAGTAAAACTCAGTATGTAAAATAAACTTCGTGAAATTAATAAGCCCAAATCAAAAAGAAAAACCGTTAAGCTCACAAACGCTCAAGAAGAAGAACAACAAAACCAAACCAAATGTAAACTGCGGCTAGTGTAAACAATAGACATGAACAAAAGACTGGGAAAACGAAAAACGGAAAAAGTGAAAACCATGAGTCTTTTCCGGGAGACGTATCGAATAAAACACGAGTGAAAAGTGTCAGAGAACCACACATCGTGTAAGTGTGAATCAAGTTCGGAAGGAAAGAAGAGGGCGGGTTAATTCAGAAAGTTAACTCGCAAGGAAAACAAAGGCGACAGATAAGAAGGGGGCGTAACGCAGTGGCCAATGAGATGACTGGAAACACGTCTACCAACGAAGAAACCAATTAATTTCGTTGTACGAAGCGAGTTTAATTAGATAAAATATGTGAAAAATAATTGGGAGCTAACAGGAAAACACACTGAAATAAAGGAACAGATGCATAGTAAAAAATCCTGGAACAAAAGGATTGTTTAACCTAAATTAAAAGCAGTGTTAGTGAAGCGAAGTTGGCAATGGAAATAGTGCCTTAACCAGTATATAAATAAGCTGCACGATAGGAACATGGAGAATTTGATTTTTATTGTTTTATTGAGTGACAAGAGCCACGTCACTGAGAAGCTTGTTTTTTTTGTTTTTTTTTTATATCATACTAACATACAGCCAAACAACTTAGTATTTTCGGCGTAAACTTTTTTAATATTTTTCAAGCACACTTCTGGAAGAATTGGCAGGAATACAGTCAATACAGCCAATACAGTAGTTACTAAATGAAGTAGTCATTTAAACTTCATTACTGGATCTCCAGGATACTACAGAACGACCTTCAGGACATGACTTAGAGACTTCGAAGGAAAAACCGAACACGGGACTTCAGACGTCTGCTTCATTCACCAAACATCCTTAAGAAGATATATAGCACCAGTCACCCTGAAAACGACAGGCTTATCAACATGACAACTTCTTCACCAACAAGAGATCAACCAGCTCATCTGTAACTTGCCACCTGTAAACATCCGCTGACTTCACAACTAGCGTCGAGATGGCCGAAAGAAAGAGTTGAAAGGCCGGTAGATAGCGTAAATACGTTAGTCCCTGTTAGAAATTTGACTGAATTATTTCTTTAAATTTATTAACCATACTGGGTTATTTAGGATGTCTAATTAAAAATTAATTATAATTAAAATAAAGTAGAACAATATAAATTCAAATTAAAAGAATTAAAGGTAAATTAATGAGAAAAGGGCTAATAAAAGATTCATTAGTAAATTGAAATTAAATAATTGAATTGTTCTGTCTTCTAATGTTGAGAAATATTAGAAATAAATTTATTTGATCATTTTGCATATGTTTAAATGGTTTCAACAACAGAATATTTTGTTTTATGTTTTTGAGAGGATTCAATAAAGTTTTAATTTTTAGTTTGTAGCATAAAAATCTTTTATAGTGATTAACTTACCTATTATTAGAATATGCCATTATTTCATGTGTTATAGATTAAATATTACAACAGTGATAAATTTTATAATTATCAAAAACACATATACGAAATTTACAAGGTCATATTCATTGTACTTGCTACGCAGAGATCGACGATTTGTAAAATAATATTTTGTGTTCAGACAGAGCTAATTTAAATTTAAAACGGTGGAAGGTTATCAAAAAAAGTTTAAAAAAAGAATATTTAGAAAATTAAATATTCGACATTAAGTTGTATCACCTAGGCCTACAGAGATGTAGCATAATACTTCCAGTAGGTGGTATCAATTTATTCTATAGCTAGAAAGATGAATTTGAGTTCCCAATATATATCACGATTTCAGGTGATAACTGTAATCACTAAAAGGTGGCGTCAATGCAGACTGAGTAAGAAACGTCCATGTCATTCTTGCACTGGTGTTACGTCGATATCGGTAAGTTTTAAATAAGTTATCAAGCTATATCTGTTCATTTTAATATATTATTAAATTTTAATACTACATCTAAAAATTAAATATCTATATAAGGTTAAATAATTTATTACATTTTCATGGTAATTAAGAAGAATTTTCATGGTAATTTTTCATTGTATCATAATTCATAATTAACATCAAAAACTCTATAAATCTACAGTAGTTCAAAACTCTGTGTTTAAATATTATTTTCATTTCATTTTCTCAAACGCTCCATTTTTAAAAAGGTTTTTTTTTTCAAACCGAAGGGTTTCAATTTGTATTGTATCAATTTGGATTTCATCACAGAAATATCAGTTTCAAATTACAACGACATTAGAATAGTTTACTCTTGAACGAAATATTGAGTAAATTACAGAGATTTTGGTTTTGGAAATAATTTCAGTTTATCTTTTATCTGTGCAGTTCATTATAATCCAAATTAGTATATAAAAATGGAATCCTTAATATTAAGAATTTGTGGCATACTCATATTTGTATCATATATTTATGATATTTTAAAATTCGAACTTGTGTAATAATCTAAACACGTTGCCTAACAAAATTATAATCAAGCTCTACAATTCGGTATGATGCAGTAAGGTTATCGGGTTTTCCAGGTATACTAGAAAGTTTGTAAAGAAAATTTAACTAATATTAAATTATAAATCTTAGTATAAATTACCAACAAGTCGCGGAACTCTTGATAATCATGTCATAAGTATAATAGCATTTTGTTTACATAATAAAATTCAAAACGTAAATGTAAAATCATCTCAGTACAACAGTTTTTTGAGGGGAAATGAACATACTTGTCAAAAGGTTAAATATTTATTGTTTGTGATATTAAACGAATATGAAGGTTAGAACAAGTTATATTTTCCAACGGTATCTTCAGGTAAATAGGGTGTTTTTGACTCCACTGATTGTCACTATGAGACAAGTTCCTCTCATTACTTGTCTCTCATTTACACACTAATATAACTTTACTCTAAAGAGATAAAAGTTGTTTAGATAAAATATGATAAAATATGTTTAGTCACTAGTGCTAAAATTAGAGAAATGCAATAAAACTGAACTACATGCCTAGTTAATTGATAAGTTTTAATGTTACATCATAATAATATTATAACAAAATTTGTTACAATGAAAAGATTTATTACAAAAAATAGATAAATTATACCAATTGACAAATTACTACGTAAAATTAACTACTAGATAATTATATAAATAAGCTCTATTTAAATTTACATATCAGTTTTAAGACTGTTTTGCACAGTGTGATTAAACTTTCGAAGATATTTTGTTGTCAGTTCAGTAGATCATCATTCGTCCACGAGATGACACAAACTGTACCAAACGTGCAGAGACTTGATGATCCAGCCTTTCACAACATCCAGCTGTGAAGATGAAATGAATGACGTCAATCATGGTTATCCAGATGAAATCATGAAGAAATAATATTTTTTTAAATATCATATTTTATGAATTTCCTTTTACTAGAATACATACGTTATTTTAACTAACCAATAAATAAGTTGAAAATAAGAGCTAGAATGCAAGGGTGTAAACCTTTGGAATTATTTTCGGCATGTTTTATCAAAACATCGTTTTGAGAAACAAAATTTGTGAATTAATTTTGTAAATACAATTTAGGTTACATTTACAATTATTTCATTCTTCTAGGATAATGATATTTTACCATTATAACAATAACTGTTATGAAAGAAAATTTAAAAAGGAAAAGTACTAATAAACTTGGGTCAACTAAGAAATATGTATAAAAAATGATAAATAATTATAAACTAGCAAACAAATCCATACTCAGCAAAAAAATTAAATAAATAATGCCGTCCCATTTGTATTTGTACTAGCGTTTTTCCTTTGTATGATATAATTGGATGGTGTTAGTAACCAAACTTATATTTATATATCACTAGTGCTGTGCTTGTTTATACCATGATTAAAGGAAAACAGAATATAAAACAAAAAATATCTTACCTAGAAATATAAAATTAATAACACTAATATGGTCAAATACATTTCATTATTTGGAGTACACAATTAACTTACTGTACTACACCTAAATACTATTATATTAAACAGAACATTTGACAATTAGGTTATCGTATATGTTTTTATAGATTTCTCTTATAATATACAAGGTATCGAAAAAGGTGTCTGTGATTTTCACTGTAAATTAATCAAGTTTATATCAATGGCAATTTTTTTAATTATTATGGGAAGTTTTGCTAATCATCTTTTTTTATGATTCTGAATATGCAGTGAGAATCCACAGATGTTACTCGGCTGCTACCTACTTCTTTGCATTTTCAGTGATCACTCTAATATTGGAATCTACTACAGAAAACTTAAGCGACCCATTGTTAGCGTAGTTGCGTAATCACATACATACGAAACCACCACATTCACCTTATATCTCCCTTTTTAATTCGCAACATTAAAACTGAAAATTTGAACAACGAAATTCACAGACAAACCACGCTCATTGTACGATAATGTGGAGAGTTTCGGATTAGTCATACTTGCGTAGTATTTAACATCTAATTCTCTGTGTAATTTGGAAATTGAAATTTCTAGTGTACCTCTTCAGAACGCGCTTCATAAACTTTTGAGATTGCATGCTTACAAAGTACAGATAAAAATAAAATTAAGCAATCAGATCGCCCTGAACCTGTTCAATTTTCTGTATCAATGCTGAATGCAATAGACTATGGAATTTGTTTCAGTGATTAAGTCACTTTCCAGGTGAATGACTGAGTTAACCGCCACAAATAGACAACTGGAGAATCTCTACGGTATACTAGCAAAATTAATTGTTTATTTTGTTAATGATTCTGCCAAGACAAACAAGTTTTGTGGAATAAGGCAAGATGAGTCTTGGACCCTGAGTTCATGTTTGTTGAGAAAAGATTACAGATACCACTGAATAGATGTGATCGAACTTTATATATTCCAAATAATTGATGACTTAGGAAGAGAAAATGAATTACGTTTTGGACGATTTGTGACCATATCTGATCTTTTCTTCGGGGTTACTGAATGAATCTATGTCATATATGTGAGGTAATAACTGTTGCCTTAGCAACTGTAACTGGTGGTATAATCCAAAGTTTCTGGAGGGAGATGTTGGCTGAGCACCTAGAACGTGATCATATTAATTTACTACAGTAAATATAAAACAAGAGTTTATTTTCAGTACCTGTGGTGTAAAAAAAGGTTTAGTGGACAATAAGCTGTTATGTTACTACAAATATAAAGATACCTTTTTCGATGACCCCCTACATTAAAATAAACTCAAAATTAGCGGAATTTGTTTATGAAAGTTTACAAAAAAAAAAAAAAAAAAAAAGCGTTGAAAACGATGTTTCCGTTTTAAATGTGGAATTATAACTATGTCCTTAATTCAATAAATGATTTAAAATAAGTAAACGGATTTGTATATTTATGAAACATTACATATATACATTTTTGTTTGTTTGAAATTGCAAATAAAGTAGAAATATAAAACAAAATTTATATTAAAAATGAAATGACTTTTATTTCAATATATTTCAAATTGGTACAATATAAAATTACTATCTAGAAAATTTCCTTATGTAACAAATTATTAAATTTAATAATAAATAGCTTAAATAAAATATCAGTGGGTGCAGTATAAATATATTTGATATACAATAATTGTTTAAAACAAAATATTGTGTACAAAAATCTTAAAAATGGTAATGTCAAAGAACTTACATATTGTTTGAAATACTTTCCATCCGATGAAACGTCTGTTTTTCCTTCATTATCAAACTTTAAACTGTTAAATTAATGTAAAAACATTTTCGATTTCATAGCATAAATATGTCTCTTGCTCAACACACTTTTCATATCTTAATATCAATTTTTAATCACTCTGAAAATCCAATGTTGTAATTAGATGTTTAATATTTTTTGTATTTGTTGTGATAAATATGTATGTGGCAATATGTGTTAAATAAAAAAAATGGAATATATAAAATATGTTTTTATTAAATAATTAATGTTTTTCATATCCTACTAATAATGTATAACTTGTTTTTAATAGTTTGCGTGTATGAGAGCACGTGAAAAAACCAATCAAATAAGAATGTGAATCACCAACTTTGAACATCGTGGTTTCATAATTTTCTTTTATGCCGAATAATACCTTAGATATTGCAATGCAATCAACAGATCTACATTTCCGCTCATATGCCTAAGCCTGACTGTCAGCGTTTGAAATAACATATCCCGGAAAACACTGGACTAATACGAACTAAAATAAACTCAAAATGTCTTATGATTAATGAGAACCAAATATTTTAAAATGGAATAAAAATTTGTTTAAGCCGTTTTAAATACTTTTCAATAATAAATAGCTTATCTTAAAATAAGTATTAACTAGAAAAGTTCTAGTTCTCATTGATCAAATTATAAATGCAATGTTACATATGAAATTTATAACAAACAGTTCAGGCGGAAATAACTACTAAACTACTAAACTGCTAAACTTGCATGTATGGGTCTATTTTATAGAAATTTCTTATGCCGCTACACAATACCACGATATATTTATTTATCATTTTAACCATAAAAGATAAAATGATGGTAGGTATAATAATTTGGTTTTCGCATATATTACCTTATGTTAAATGTTTATTAACAAATTAGGCTAATAATTTTCAGATCTTCCTGATTAAATAGGCCTTTTTACATAATAGTTCTTAAAGATAATAAAACACATTTTTTTTATATATATTTTGTAATATCCACTTTTTATTAGTCGGCGCCGAGTGTAATACAGCCTCGTCAATGCCTTAGCAGGCGAAACCATTAGTCGGCTAGACGAATAAAAAGTGGATATTACAAAATATAAAAAAAATTTGTTTTATTAGCTTTAAACATGGAATTCCACCAAGAACCATCGGTCTCAACAGTAATGAAAATTAATAGTTCTTACTTTACTAATTAATTTTATATGCATACCAACACATTGTAACTAAATTAGAGGAATTCATTACTTTTTTCTTTCTTTAAATAAACTTTTTGATTAACGAGTTCATAAAATAAAATACTAAACATATTTATGTACGTATTAACCGGTACTAAAGTAGTAATTGTAAAACAGTTAGAAAGATATAATTTTGTTGTCATTAAATTTGTTTATAAAATGTATAATAGTTACAATTAAACGTGTAATTATTATTTACTAATAGGCATTTTATTTTATTTGTGAAATTTGTTTTATAATTTAAGAGGGATATAAATCTCTTGTCTACTTAGTCATTGTAAGTTATATAATCATATTGTTATACACCAATTTTTTTTCAAACAAATCGTTGTTGTCGTATGAACGTAGATTTTTTTAAGCATAATACAAAATATGCTCTCAAGTACCCAGGCATTGTTAAGGACAAAGAATAAGTGCATCATGTCACTAACATAGAGGTTTCATCAGTCTTGGTAATGTGCACTTTGAGAATCAATTGAAAACTTTGTTTACTCTGTTTATATTCAGTTTTATTTATCCTTTATTTCACGCATATTCTTTCTTGGTTTTATTCACCTTATTTTACTTATTTTTACATAATGCATTAATTACATAATACGTTGTATTGTTAATGTTAAAAACATTAAAAAATATAACATTTTACTAATAATAGTAACCTAACAGGAGGTGTATTACTATTTTCTTTAAAAATAGTACGTTGAAAGAGATTAATCGCATAAGTATGAAATAAAATGTATTGATTTTCCTTGGAATAAGTAAAAGATACAAAATGATAACTCAATTTTTTTTTTTTTTTTACATTTTTTTTATATGCAAAATAATGTTTATCTTTTCCGAAAGAATAGTATCTGATGTGTAAATAAAGAATGGATCATATGTTGTTTTTTAAAGACATTGATTGGTATATCAACTCTATTTTTACGTATTTATGGTCATAAAAGTATTATAACAATCATTCTTTATTAGAATACAACAAAATATTTTAGCCATTATTACCAATACATGTTTTAACATGCAATGAATGTTTCAATCAAAATTTCTAATTCACATTTATAACTTCGTTAAAGAAATATATACCGAAGTAATGTTAATTCATAAATAGATCATAATCTAAATACAGATATGTTATACATTTGTAAAAATATACAATACAAATTTGAAATCCTTTATATTTATTAAAAAACCTGGTTTATTGACAAAGGTTTTAACAAAAAGAAATATAAAGTGTCTTCCTAATTTCCTTTCGTTTTAGTATAAATATGTTATATGCAGAAACATCTCTCTCTCTCTCTCTCTCTCTCTCTCTCTCTCTCTCTCTCTCTCTCTCTCTCTCTCTCTCTCTCTCTCTCTCTCTCTCTCTCTCTCTCTCTCTTTCTCTCTCTCGTCATTGGAATCATTTTGACCTTATCTACATATTTTTTTAACGTGTTTTTAATTGATATTTTACGATGTGATGATGTTGGCTTTTTACCTTATCATTATGACAAAGAATGTTACAAAGCAAACCTTTTTTTGTGTCATTGTTTGAAAATAGCAGAGTTATTAGAACATAATTGTATCCTTATTGTAAAATTTCAGTAGGTTTAAGGACCTACATTGACCTAATTGGCAAGTCTGTTGAAAGGGTTAATTAATAACACAAGTTGGATAAATCATTTTAGATATGCAGAATTATCCAAAATTTTATTTTATATAGCAGATATCTGAAAACGTGATGATTTAAATTTGATTGCTACTAATGTTAAAGTATCTAAGGTCAAATATATAGTTCGTTACAAGAATGTATCTGTACTCACTAAAGTACGTAAATGTAAGAATTTGGTAATATTTTGTAATCAGGGATATTTTAGTAAAGATCCCTATAGTTTTTTTTGAGGGTAACTAAACAAGTAGGCTATTTGACACATGGTTCAAGGACAATAGAACAGATTCTACCAATCAAAAGACAAACATTTAAATCAAGTTGAGTTAATTTTGGAAGTTATCTCTCTAAAATGTACAATTAATAGTGGCATTTATTGGAAGACTTGTTATCTCAAATTCGATAGAAATGAATTTTGTTGAAATATAGGTTTTTAATATAATTAAGAGTTTCAAACGATATGGCAAATGTAATATAATTCATTCGCAAATTTTAAAACGAAGCAATAAATTCTAACCTGTACAAAATACAGTAATTGGTGTATTCGACTTCTAAAAACCTTTATTCAGTATATTTTCAAGTGTTTTAAGTGAGTAAATGCGTTCAATATATCTACGATGATTTCGTATGACCTGCAATAAATAAATATTGAGCTTGGCTGAGAGCTAATATTAACTCGAACACAAGATCTCATTAAAATTTTGGTTACCTAATTAAACGCGTTTCAACGACAAAGTCACCATCCTCAGGGATACATGAGATACAATAACTAAACTAAAACCTGTTATTACTTTATAATATAAATCGAAAGTTATACATTTGTTGATATTTATAATATTACACACTTAACAAGTACTTATAGAAAACTAAATATTTGTATAGTCTAACGTGTACACAAAAATATTATACCATACTGTATAGAATCATATAAAACATTTCCTTGTATTCCCTCTTCAAAAGAAATGACCGTATTTTGATTACGCAGTTTTAGCAAAGAAAAGAATGAACATTTACCAAATTACCCATTTTATCCTTAATCTTGAGTATAAAAGGAAAAAGGAGTTAAGTTTAAGTGTCAACAAACACGTAAACGAATAAAGGGAACTGTCCTTTGTTTTCTGTACTACTGTTTTAGTATACAACACAAGATAATTTACAATTTAACACGTATCATACACATAATATATACATAACAATTATATTAATAGAAGTTACTTGTTCAGTTTAATATGTTAAAACATATATAAATGTTCACAATATTTAAACCCCAATATATGGATTTGAAATTTTTTTTTTAATTTAACACTAATGTAACGTACAAATTGCCCCCATGTGCAATGATATAAAATAATTATATATCAAATAACTGTTTATCATAGATGCAGGTAAAATAATGACAAGGACAATTAATTAAACATAGTTCATTATTCTTAATTATTTATATTTCGTTACCGCAAAGTTTTATTATATTTTTTTGAGTGCTAATTGTAGTTCAATATAGCATATTCACAATAGGTATTTCTAAGTGAATTTCCACTACAATTTACAACATAAAATACACTTTCTATGCAACTGAGTAATTAATTTTCTCTACAAAACATGTACAAATTAGGGTAAAAGGGATTTATGATGTCCTAACCCCTTGATAATGTTCCACTTTATAATACATTCTTATAAGTTATGTCATGAGATATATATATATATATATATATATATATGTCATGAGATACATATATAATATTATAGAGAGAGAGAGAGAGATAGGGGGGGAGAGAACTTCTGTTGTTAAAAAAATATACAAAACAATGAAGAAGTTATTAAAATATTTTTGCCTCAATATTTTAAAATATGAGTTACAAGTTATCTCATTAAACCGTTTAATATATTGCCAGCGGGATATGTCAAAATTAACACAGTGGGGGGGGGTGTAAGTTACTAAATAATAGCCTTTGTTATTAGAACGATACACTTATACTGTAGACTTCATTATTAAATAAAAAATACATTTTAGTGCAGTGTTTTTTTCAAAAATAAATACAAATTATTATTGAAGATTGAAGTTATCTCATTAAACCGTTTAATATATTGCCAGCGGGATGTGTCAAAGATAACACAGTGGGGGGTGTAAGTTATTAAATAATAGCCTTTGTTATTAGAACGATACACTTATACTGTAGACCTCATTATTATATAAAAAATACATTTTAGTTCAGTGTTTTTTTCAAAAATAAATACAAATTATAATTGAAGATTGTTTTTGGTATTTGTGTGTTCTGTATAACATAATAATTTGTCCACAATATTTACTTAGGAGTACAAAACAAGTTTATGGGTTACTTATCCAGCCCAATCACATAATGTATTATAAGATGATATTCTAAAAGTAATGTTCAAATGTTGGTTTCAAATGTCAATTTGTACTGGTTGGTTGGTCAACGAGTCTCACCCATTATACTTAGTATGGGATACGTTTGTTTAAAAGAGTTGAACCTTGTAATTAATTGTGTATATCATTTCTTGAGATGTCATGGTTCAAAATTACATTTTTAACAACAACTTTTCTATTTGTTAACATAGGGATGTTGGGTTGGTATAGTTGAAATCTGCAATTTTTGTTCTTATTTAGTGTTTATGAGTCGCCATATATGAACCAAAAACGGTTTTAAATATCAGTTTATTGACATTTTTATATATATTTTTTCTGAATATCAATAGTATTCTACATGTTGTGATCTTTGTCACCTATAACTAATTTAATATTCCTGTCTCATTTTTATGGCCGCTATAATTCTTACGTACAGACGACAATGGCAACAGAAGGACGACATATCAAAAATCACTCTTACGGTTTCCTATGGGCCTGAAATTTGAATATCAATAAAAAAAAGAAGGACTTAAAATGTTCTACTATTATCACACTTACCCTATACTAAGTATAGTTGGTAAGTAAATGGAATTTTCTTCTTAGCAAAGTCGAGGGGATTGATGATTTTATTTGATTACTCTACCTAACCTTATCAAAAGTATCTTCTCATCTTAGAACACCTTTTAAAATATCTCAATCAAACCAAATTTAGTCACCAAAAACTTCACCAACCTCATTATTTCCTTCTGCCTAACGTTAGTAAAAAAAAAAAAAAAAAAAAACCCCTCTAGTATTCTATTTTCTCTATTAGTTTCGTTTTCAAGTTATAAATTAAACAATTAAATTATGTTGTATAATTTATTGTCTGCCATTTCATAAAAAAAAATTTTTTTGGATTTTTTAGTGAACACGGGTATTGTATTTCAAAATTATTTCAATAGTTAGAAGAGGGTAATTTATACATTGTTTAAAATCTATGGATCCACACCTAATACTTGACTCACGCAGCCCCAGCCTATGTAGAAGTAAGTATTGGCATCTCTGTATTGTCGTTCAATATCACTAATCTTTCTCCTTAAATAGCAAATATATTCTTCTCAATACTCTGCTCTCAATAACCTAACCTAAAATAACTTTACATTCGCTTTGTTTAAAGTTCATGTCTTTGATCCACAAGCTGCGATGGGTCCTTATCAACACTTTGTATATTGTTATCTTAGTTGATAACACTCTATTGTTTTAAACAATGTTCTTTGACAATGGATGTGCATGTGTGTAACATATTCCCAGCTAAAAGGTTTAGTTAATTAAATAAATACTGAAATAAAATAATTACTTTAATTAAATAATTAGGTCTAGACAAAATGCGATTTTTCACAATCTCAGAAGCCCAAAATATTATCTATTTTCAGCGACGGTCATGGTTCACTGTTATTATTGATTCCAGATATTTTAACGCGCTTACTTTTTTCAAAATTCTACCCTCCAATTTAGATGTTATTACCTGTTTGTTGTGTAACGGCGATCACATATTTCGTCTTTTCTTCATTTACTATAAAATTTCTTCATAATATATTTGTTGTACTTACGTCTGCTCATCCAAAATTGTTTCAATGCATTACGGCCGTTTCGACTATTTATTTAGCCATGGTCACATGCGATATTTTAGTATGTATGTATATATATATATAGTAAGGTGAAGAATATTAAAAAATAAATTTCTTCTTCTTGGGGCCATGTCAAGAAAAGAGAACGGTTCTGACAATCTTTTATCATTTTTCTACAATTTACTTATCATCAACGTAGGTCAACACATTTGCGATTTTAGTATATATCGTGGCTGTTGTTTGAATTTGTCGATCAATCATGCCACTCTTTCCTACCAAATTAAAAAGGTGTATATACAAGAGAATTTTCACTAATAATCTTTTCTCACATTTGAATTCACCTTTGACTTTCCTTAGGAACCTCATTCATTCTAGTTTCTCGATCAAGAAGAGTTATATTTGTAGGAATTCAAAGTTCAGCATTGATCTATATAATTCTTCACGAAGTACTCTGTCATACACGGATATAAAATCAACAAAGAGTAATTGAATAAGAAATTAAATGCTCTAGTCCATTCCAAATCACCCCTAACTTGAACAGCTGGTCCGTAGTTGACTTTCCTTCTATTCTCTCTAGGCACCTAATGAACTGTAGTTGTTTGATCAAGACAATCAGATCAGGATACAATTATATATGCAATAATATCAACAAAATATAACAGTTTGCAGGCGATATCAAATAAATAAATAATGTAGCTGTTTTAAAGAGTAGTCTAATATTGAAACGTATATATTACAAGTTTCAACTCTGTACGTTATATTGACAAATAAATGTAATTTATTGCTAGGCTGATCACAATTAGTTGTCTATTACCCGGATGAATCAAAGTTATCATATACAGGGGGTTTCAAAAGAGGCGCAACCCTATTTTTGATGACGTGAATTTATTACTTAAAATAATATATCATTATATAATCATACAATATTCAAACTACCTTTGATATTTTGTAATAAATGTTCAAAATGACTTCGTACGTTTGCAATTCAAGTTCCGACACGTTTCATATCATTTGCAGCCACTTTTCGTAATGTTTTCTCAGTAATGTTTGAAATATCACTTTCAATATTATCCATTCAATTCGACAAATGTATAAAGATTTTTTTTTTGAAAAACCTTACTTTTCAAATACACCCAAAAGAAAAAGTCCCCAGGAGTAAGATCTGGGGATCTTGGAGGCAACAATTATTTTAATATTACACGCTGGCCAAAAAATGCCCGTAACATATCCAGCGAATCATTAGAAGAATGACACGTTGCGTTATTATACTGGAACCAGCAATATCGTTCGTGTAAATCTAACAAGGCTATACAATGTTTAATTAAGTGACGAAAGATATATATATATATATATAAACTTTAATTAATCAAGATATGTATAAACCACACCATCTACTGATTTGTCTAAAAGTAAAGGCCCTATATCACGAGAGATCGCACAACAAACACCAATTTTATGTACCTGTAGAGGTCGTTTGTAAAACGGTGAGGATTTTCAGCGCTCCATATTCGGCAGTTTTGGTTATTAATGTAACCATCCAAGTAAAACCATGCCTCGTAACTAAGAAAAAAAAACATGATCCAACATTTCAATACCCTTGTCTAGAGAACGTATCCAACGACAATACTGTAACCGTTTACTGTTGTCAACTTCTTTCAGTTCATGAACGACACCGATGCGGTAATCACGGAGTTTAAATTTTTTTTTGTAGCCCTGAGCGATTTGATTGTTCTTTCACATCGTCCAGAACTTCTACTGTTAACAGTTATGGTCAACCTGTTCTTTTCCGATCATATACACTGCTAGTATCACAAAATTTATTAATCGGACGCTATATTGTTGACTTATTAGATACTTATGAATTAGGTAATTGTAACTGGAACTAATCATAGACTCTTTTGTAAGAATTATACGCGCAATAACTCTCAATAATTAACACACGTTCATCCTTGCAAAAAGACATAGTTGAAAATATACACACACTTACAAAGACAAATATATACTGGAATAGCACTAGTGCATTACAATAACACACGACGAGTCAACAATGAGAACAGTTTTGCCAACTGATATTTGGGGAAGAAAAAATTACCTTTGCTTAACTTATACCTTCTTAAACTTCGGGTTGCGTCCTTTTTGAAACACCTGTTTGAATGGAACTCACAGAACGATAACTATGATTCAACTATAATCCAGGCAAGAGTTCCCGATTATAATTTGCAACTCAATGAGGGTACGCAATTTACCATTATTATAAATTCATTATCATTAATTTAAATAACATACAAACATACTACAACGGCAGAATCGTTGTATGAAAGCTGTTTTTTGTAATGTTAAATGTAAGATAAAAATAAAATATTGTTGGCATGAAAGGATTTAGTAATGTTGAAGCAAACGTTTCTGATCTGAACGAGTTGGTGAGATGAAATATGACTCATGGTCTGACGTTACGTTTCACGAACGGGGTTAAACAGCGGATTCCTAAGTAATTATTGTAAAGAACAATTTCTGTATTTGATGAATTGTGAAAATATGAAATAAAAGAGTTAAAAATATATATAATTCTCGTACAAACTGTACGCAATTCATTTTTGTTATTCATATTTCATATTATTTGACACGAGTTAAATTAGAAATAAAACCAAAAAGAAAAGAATTTTAAGGATGGTCAAAATCCAAAAACCTTATTTTTTTATAAATCCAAAAAAATCTAAAGTCAATTTATTCTCAAGATTTTTTAGAAATCACTAATAATTAAAAAGTTGACAGTAAAGTGCAAATTCAAAATGTGATATGGGAAATAAAATTAAAACCAATTTAAATGAAGAATTATGATGTTATAGTTTTCACACCATTATGTAAAAACGGCGAAAGATAAAATCATACAATCTTAAAGTTTAAAAAAAGGCATAGAAAATAATAATGTAAGTACCAGGTAAATTAATTAAAAGTATATAAGTGAAATATGCTAGTGATATTAGAAGTGTGAAAAAAGAAAGATAAGAAAGAGATTCTTTCTGTCACGGCAAGCTAACTCATATTTGTTGCGCCATAGAGCTACCGAATCTCAGTGAAACACGAGTATAGTTGCAAATACTAGAATTACGAAATCTAGCGAATTTTGAAAAAAATAAATAACAAGAGAAGGGTAACACATAGAAATGCAAATTTAAATTATAGGAATAGCCATATCAAGACTAATAAAATGCAGCAATCAAAAGTTAAAAAACTCGGGTAAATTATTCTATTACAGGACTTTTAAATATAACAAAAGGGTTTTCGCCAGCAGCAAATCTAATTCTGAAAGATGCAAAGTTAAAAGAACTCATGATGTAGCTGTAGGCGGAGCGTGTATACCAACGTAACAAGAGAGTCAGGATCATGGATAATTATAAGAAAGATTATTTAAAAAAGGGTTTTGAAGAAGAAAACAAATAAAAAAACATGGATTATAAATAACACAACACAATACAATAAATAACGGAGGAAATAAAAGCGTAAATAGACAGATATGACAAGTATGGTATAACTTATAGCAGGGAAAATAATGTCCATGAGAATACGTAACTTTTTGGCTATAAATAGAGCCACATATCCTCCAGTCAGGAGCTTTTAGAAAAAAAATTAAAAGTAAAATCTAATAAATATAACGTCGGTTGGTTCGGTGAAGTTAAGTTAAAACTTATTTGAATAAAGTTTTTGAAAAATAAAATCCATGTCAGTTGGTTCAGATAAGTTATTTTTGTGAATAATACCAAATAATAAGTTTTAAAACCAGTCAATTTAGTGAAGCTACGATATAAGTTAAGTCCTGTTAGTAGGGTGTCACAAATGGAGTATAAACAAATGTAATAAAAGGAGATAAAAGAAAACGGTTAAACGGCAAGAACCAGTTTTCCCATGGATTTGATGTGATTTCTGGACCAACAAAACAGAACTACGCCACAAAACCACATCCTGGAAATTCAATGCATCTGTCAATTTTTGAAATTTAAATAAAAATCTATAGAAAGTGATTTACCACTAAGATCAAGATATAATTTTAAAATAGGATATAATTAATTAATTCCTTAAACAACTTTTTGTGTAATATATTTTGTATATTAAATTTATGAGTAATTTATGTGTGTGGATATCGTAGACAAACGTGTCATCAATTTACACTTTATAAACAGATCTGATCGTTCCATAAGTAAATTTTCATGAAGTTTTGGGTCAATACCAAGAAAGTTTGTTCATATGTAACAAATGAGGATAACGACATGGTTGTCTTAAATACATGATGTATTTACAGGTTATAAAGGTGTTTTATTTTTCATTTCAGTTATTAGTTTCAAGTAAATAGGCCTACATAATAATTTACCTATTTTTATTACCTATGAATCTCGAAAATGTTGTAATTCGTGTTAAAAGTTAAAAGAAACAATAAAAAAATAATGACCGACACACCCATACCAAATAATTAAATAATAATTTGCGTGATATAGTCAATTCATAATACCATGATACTAGAAAAGGTTTTAATTATTATAAATAACTATATAAAAAATTTAAAAAATTATTATGAAAGTTTATTATTATTTTGTATATTTTCTTGAAAGTTTAAGTTCTATAAAATAGTTTCCTGAATTTTATTTAATTTTTAAACATTCCTTGTATTATTTACAGTACTTATTTTCAGTAGTCTCCGTTTCAAAATGGAAAACAAAAAAATTAACTTTGTAAGAACATAGATCGTCTTTTATGTAAAAAAAAAAAAAAAAAAAAAAAAATTGATAATAATTATATTTAAATTGTATAACATTGGCCGTAATTTTGTAAGAAACACAAACACAACCATAAAGATGAAAATAAATGGTCTTGTTAATAAAGGCTTCGGTCAGTAATTAGTTGTTTTGGAACTCTCCCCAAATGTAATCAGCAGTTGGGTTTCCTAGATCAGTAATAACTTAGTAAGGTACATGAAAAGCAATGTAATATTTCAAATATAATTTATAATTTTAAAAATATATAAGCCCTATAATTAAAAAATGAATAACTGTATGTTAAATACCTTAGTGGTTTTGATTTAATTATAAAAACCAATATCCCACTTGCATTCAACATGATAGATTTTTTGTATGGATACTTTGAATGTTTTGTTCAGGAGATTCATGAATTTCATATTTCTGCATTCCTTATTATTTTTGTAATTATTATTATTACTTATTTTAATAATTTTTATAAGGAAATCGGTTTATGAACTAATTTTTGGAATTTACTAATACATTATGTTAAATATGTTTTTTGTAAAAAAATCAGCTATTGAAAATGTTTATTTTAAAACATTGTTTGTTAAGAAATGGCCAAATTGTAGTTTACAATTAGAAGAGGGATAAAAAGTAATTATTGTGGAAATATTTCCTTATACTGTTCTACATTTTTTACTGTATTTACTTCTGTCGAACTCTTCATGAATCTAAATTACACTACTTCTCTTTATTGCGCTTTTGTTTTATATTCCAAGAGAAACCTTTCAACTTCCGTAAGTGGTTTCAAACGCTCTTGTCCTTTTTAAACATTCCTGCTTTAATGCTGCCTATTGATTATGTAAATTATCTACTTTCTTTTTTAATTAAGCGATGTATTCAAATTCAACTTTCAAACTTTTTAATTAAACTGATCAAATATTGTGATTCTATATTTAATTAATAAAATATTTTGTACACAAGTTATAGATACAGATTAATGTACAAACCACATATTTAGTGTGTTTGTTATAAAAACATAAATCACAATTATTTTCTTCCTGAATTCAATATTCAAGTCAATGCATCCACTCTTATACTCCACTTAGAAAATCTATTTCTTCGGATAGTTATATAAAAATTAATTATTTCTTTCTACAAGCCATTATAATTCAATAGTTGTGATGTCATTTGTTCTATAGAGCAGTTTAGGTGAAATGGTTTTAACCTCACGACATATATGAGATTGAAGTGACAAGCACAATTTATCTTAAACGTCTTCTTTTTACCTCAACAATTATAAATTATGTAGTCTATTACTCCCATCTTCGAACTAACAAACGGGGTAACACCGACTATTACCAGCTGATAAAAATGGACTACGTAAACTCTGGTGTATAAGCATGGAACCAAATCACGTAACTATATGTTCAATGTGTGTGAGAAATATTGTGTTTTGTGTTTACTGCTAAACATTTAATCTGTTTTATCACCCGGCGATGAAATATAAATATCCGAAACACGTGTTGTGTAGACAAAATTGAAGGACACGTAAAATGATGTGCCATCACAAACTTTAAAATTGTTGTGATAATTATTTTTATATTATGTTTTTAAAAGGCCTTATAATGATTGCAATCTTCTTTCAATCCTTGTTTCATTTATATATCACATTTTAAATCGCTTTTTGAACAAATAATATTAATTAACATTCTTACGTAATGAATTGATCCACAACACCTGTTCAAAATTTTAGAATGTACATTTTCGTCTGTTTGTTTTTGTATAAATATGGTTGGCACTTACGGCCAATTGCATATACCAATAGTTAAAGCACGTTGTTAAAAAATGATTACTGCATTAGTCGATTTCTTCTCCTTAACCTCGTTCAAAATAAACATAAAATTAGGTAAACTCAAAGGTTTATGTAATCTAATAGAATAAAACATAAACGGTAGGTAATAAAATTTAGACAACCCTAATTCCTAAAATGAAGAGGTAATCTATGAAGATACTACATTTTTTTATGATTAGTAGTTATAAAACTACAATAGCCTCATACTGTAAATGCATCTTTAGCACTGTCATGTAAAGGAAAACATCGTATTACTATCTTATTAAATGTGTTCTATACGTGGTGAATTTTTGTTTTATTCCGTAAATGTTTATGACTCTTTAAAATACTTAAACACAGCGTATGATGTAGGTTTTAAATATTCTAAATGTATGTTCACACAATATTTATTTAAGAAAGAGAGAAATTAGGATTTTTAGTTGTAGTTGTAATCAAAAATAAAAAAAGAGATTTTTGAAAAAAAGTTTCATCTGAATCTGAGTTGAGATTTTTGAAAACATTAATTTAGTCAATAATATATTACTTATCTTTAATTTATTTTGATAAAAGTTTCATCGAAATCTACTTAGTGATTTTTGAAAACCTAATAACGTATTGTAGTCTTTCACATTTTAATATAGTTTCATTAACAACGATATAGAGGTTATTAACATTTCATCAGAATGTGAGTAGAGGTTTTTTAAATTATCTTTAAATGTTTTGACAAACAATTTCATGAATATCTACTTAGAGGTTTTTGAAAAACAAAAATTTACGTTTCATTTACAGCGGTATAGAGGTTTGTTAAGACGTTTTATAATAATCAACTTGTAGGTTTAATATTTTTGAACTAAATTTATCTATAGTTTCTTCCAAGGCAACATGTGGTACAATGCGTAAGATCGTTTTAGATATATATTAATTTGGATAGTTAGATTTTTCACGCGAGACGTGTACTACCATAATATATGGTAGTAATATCTTCATGAATACGACGAACTAATCACAAATATCACAAGGTATATACTATTTTTGCTTGAAGTATATATCTTGATTTCATCATAAAATAACTTATTGTACTCTTTCTCATTATAATATAGTTTCCTTCAAATTGGTACGCGTCTCAATTGAGACGTGGAACGTCTTGCTTGTAACACACTCAGATTAAAAAACTCTGATATTGCAACTCGTCATTAGGGTTATTTAAAACCATCTTACCGAAATAAATGTTATACTGTTGTAAAGCTGACGTTTCTTAGATGCATATACATGTAATCAAAAGTTCATAAAACGCTATAAAAATATTTAATTAATTGGTAAAGTTTGGTGAGTTTTAGTCATAAAAATGGCGACTATGGAAACTCGGACTGAGAAAGGAAATATGGCGTCGTTCTTTGCCATATGTCAAACTGTACGTAACCAACCATTTTAATTGTAAATAGTACTGTTTTTAGTACAAATCTTTACCTATCCAACAGAGTTTGCCACATGTCAGTAACACAAATCGTTTTGATTCTACATTACAAACACGACAATGTCAATCTTTTACAAAATTGAAGCGTTTTAAGAAGTAAAGGATAAAGTAGTATTTATTGTTTTACAATCGTGATTTACATTGTTGATTTATATGGTTATTAATTAAAGATTATAAGACGGTTGTAAGTAATTTGGTAAATTAGGATACATAGAAAATATTTTAGAAAAAATGCCTACCCACCCTGTGCATATATATATATATATATATATATATATATATATATATATATATATTTGGAAGATCGTTTATATAAATAAATATAATTCCAAAGTATCTATGTTTAACGTACACAATTGTTAAAATATTGTATTAGATGAATTTATTTAAAAGATGAATAGGAACTAAAAAAATTTTCAACGCTTGGGAGAATTCCTATTTATAATAATGAAAATGTCTTATTGTTCAATGTAGTAAACCTGTGTGATTCTTTCCTGTTTATTTTTAGATTATTTTTCATACAAATATTAAAAATTCAATCAATAAATATTTTCCTTTTGTGTCTCTTTCATAAAATCTATATAAAATGTGCCACTCCAAAATAATACAGCACATTCTTATTACTTTACTATAACGTTTAGATGGGTGGTGCTCCATGTTTAAAATTATACTCAACTAGAATGACGTTGACTGTAATAACAAAATGTTACATATATCTAAGATTATATATTTGCGTCAAACCTACCTCTACAGTAAATATTTCAATTACTTTTATTTTTTTATTAATTGTTTATTACATTTTTCCTGTACTTAGCTAGACTGTACTGACTTGATGTACAATCCACGTCATATCATATGTGTGAAGCTTTTAGAGATAGCTAATTGTGTGTTATTTTTTCTTGTATAACACTTAAGAATTTCAAAGATTTTAAAAATATATTTAATCTAGGGGATGATAAAATTATTATTCATCTTTGTTTTAGTTAGACAAAATGGTTTGAAGAGAATTCGTTAGTTATAAGGTAAAGTCGAATAACTGCTACGTAGACAGATTATTATTGAACTAGAAAACAGAACATCAAAATATATTAATAAAGGAAATTTAAAATGATGATATACAATTATTGACATTTACTAACTTATTACATTCTGAATGGTGATATTTGTAGCAAATTAAACAGAATGACGAACTCTACCAGTAGTTTATTATTTTATACACCTAAAAAATATTAAAACTTATACAACAGCAACAGGACGTAAGTTATTTGGTAATACAAAAGAAACTCCATAATTCTGAATCACAAATTTTGATGTACTGGCTTGCTTAAAAGTTCGAAGTCTTGTTTTTTATCTAATAAGAAAGTTACACACACTATATATATTTAGCCCCCTTTCACTTCACCTGCGCTGACAAATATATATCGCTTTGTGATAATGAGAGCAACCAGTTAAAATTGTGCCTACTAAACTTTGATTATTGCTCATGCATTGCTCTCAAACTTTATTTAAAATATCTGTTGTAACTATCTTTTTGTAAATATATATTATATAATATTTTAGAGATTTCATTTATAATTAATATTATTACAAAGCAAGGAATTTTAATTTAGACCTACATGGTAATGCTGTAATAAGACAAAGGCAGGTAAAAGATACTTATGCAAATACTAGAATCAACTAAAGCTCGTGTAGATAAGGATATGAATTCGGATCACTATACTAAATGATACTATATCGTTATTATGGTTAATATTCGAAGGAAACTCTCATAACATAGCAACATTCCAGCGGAGACAGCACGAATCTGAGAATACAAGTACAAATGGTAATACCGTCATCAAGTAAACGACACTAGATAACATGTGCACGAAATCTAAAAGTGGTAAAATACAATTACAAATTTACGACATTATTATCTTTTTGCTCAAAAAGAAAATATATTATACCAAAACATCTACCAATGAACGTTAATCCACGTCAAATAATACACAATTATTCATCTTCTTCTTTTTTGTAATGTCTGTAATAGATATTTGGAAAGATATGGAAATTTCACTAGTCGATAACGTTAATTTAGTCAGTCAACACATGGTCAATATTTGAGAATAAAATTACATTGAGATTACACAGATGTGTGAAGTTTTACTTGCAAAAGCAAATTTTTAATCAGAACAAATATTACACTTGCTTATCAATACAGTGACATTACTAAAACGTTCAATTTTAATCGAGGAAATAAAACTATTAAGAAAAATGTAACTGCAATACTGGATTTTCTTCTGTAAAAAACACACGACCAATATTTTAAATTGCAATTGTTTCGTACTATAGAAAACATAACAACAATAAACAAATATAATTTATGAAATAAATGTAGTTTACTTTATGAGCCTCTAGTGTTCATAAACGTAATTTTGTAATTATTAAAGTGTCAGCCGTTATTAATTCAGTAATTATATTTTTCATTCAATACTTTATCCTTAAATAACTTTGTTTACCATAACTTGAACAAAGAAATATTAAAATTCACCATTTATTTCACGAGATATGTACAAAGAAAGTCATATTGTGTATTCTGAAAACAAAGAGAATAATTTAGTTCCAACAAAAATTGGCAAGAAGAATATGACTTTGTATTCGCTCATTATTAATTCAAGACATTCTTTTATTCATAACAATACGTATCATTACTACGAAATAATGAATGAATATAAAAATTTATAATGACTAGAAAATAACGTCTGCAATTTTCAAAAAGTATATAAATTTATTTTAAGAAATAGTAATTTATTAAAAAGATAATCTCAATTAGTGTGTTTGTAAACTAGTAGTTATCAGGGTGACTGTCGCACCGAAAAAGAAAACAAATCTTTAACATATTGCATAACCAGTAAATCCTATGACCAGCAAATAAATAATACGTTTGAACAACAATTAAATTAATATCTTTCAAAATACATATTATTTTAATTATTAAAGTATCACTTTTAGTGATACATTTTTAAAAATTGAAACCTTCCTTGAGGTTTTTTTCTTGGAATTGTGTTTGGAAAAAAGGTTGCAGTGTTAAGTAATATAAGAAGTATGGAGCTAAATAATTATGATATGAAAAGCTTTAAATGGTTAAGGATAATAGGATGGACCAAAGCACAAATATACATACCCTAAAAAATTTAATATTTAAGAAAAGTGGCATGAAGGGAATAATTAAAAAATCAGGGATAAAATTATAGTATAATAACAATTAAAGAAGTAAGGAAATTACGGGTATGATGAAGAATGTTGTAGAGTTGTGACTTAGAGAATTTGAGAAAAGACTGATTGCAGGAAACACAGGGAAATCTTATTATTGAATATACTTATACGTTACTGTAGAAAATTATAGGTTGAAAGTTATAACAACACAAAAGGGACCAAGGTGGTTTTAAGAAAAGTACTACTGATGAACTTTGTTCTATAACAAAGATTTTGGAAAAGTGTTACGAATCCAATGTTATACATCGTGTTATTATATAACACGATGTATAACTTTGGACGTGAATATATATATATATACGTAATACTATTATATACGTGGACATATATATACGTGAAGATTTGACTTAATTAGTCAGTTTTTAGTCTACTTATTGACCTTGAGTGTTTGACAGTTTGAAGTTGAGTAGTGACGTCTTTAACCTTTAATCATGACATATTCTTGTATATTGGCGGTATCGTCAGCAAACGTTGCAATTCATACTTCTTCTACCACTGGTATCGTATTTATGTATACGGTATACATTACAGTTTCTAAAACACTCTAGAGTTTACACTTTATTTAATACTTTATGCTGAAAGACACATCTCAAGTGTAGTACGTCAATAGCCGACTATGTGATTTTGGCAAGTATTCAATCATTTTATAATATAAGCCAAGCCTTCGTCCAAGCTCTCTATAAATCTCGATAACCATTAACGAACATCATTTAATATATTTTATTCTATTCTAAATTATTTTTAATTTTATGAATTTGGTCGTTGGTTGAGTGTTTTTCTAAACCCAAATTTTCTTTCCACAAAGAGTTTTTCGAAATTTTTTATAGGTAATTTTTAAAAAGTTTTAAAGTTCACTGGCAGTGATGAAGTCAGCTTTAAGGTATATATTTTCTTTGGAGGTTTACCTGGTTGAGGTATAATTATTAGCTTGGCTATCTTCCATTAGATGGATACTTATTGCAGCCGGAATGCTGAATTAATCAAATTTCCTATTTTAACAAAACTTTTTCTTGGTAGTTCTTTAAAAAGCTGTTTCGTGATGAGATTATATCTGGGTTCCCTTTTTGTTTTAAAATATTTTTTCTATCTTATTTGTTATGAAGGAGACATAAAGGAAATTAAGATATTTTCATTATTACATATTGAGTGAAAGTCTGTAAAGTTCTCACCTGAATTTGGGTGATTTTTCCAAATCGTCGCAACGATTTCTGCTTTTAAAAATTATCTTTGGCTCAGATTACATCTTTTACCTAAGTGGAAAGAAATTGTATTTTAGGTCCTTTTTTCCTTCCATAAGGAATAGTTATGGTAGTTGTAAAAAATAAATAAAATCTGTTTAACATTAATAAACGTGTATTTTATTTGTGGAGTGGTATTCAGGTACCGACGATCTAGTCTCCTGCCAACACTTCCGAGATCTCTTTTTCACAGTCACCATATCTTTTATTTATTAAGATAATTATCTAGCACGGACTTACTTTTCAACTCTTGGGTATTATTCTACGCTACTCTATTCAAGTCAAAAACAAATGTATCTACTTTATTATATACATGTCGAATGGTTCAATGGGTGGACAATATATTAATAAAATTATAAGATTTTTACGGCTAAAGTAAAATTATCCAATAGTAACTTGTATCTGGTTAGATTCAAACTCGGTTTCTTTCTTATGTTTAATATATTCTGATATTGAAATGGCTGATCAAACTCTTACTGTATTGCTTGCGTGAAGAGTGAAATATATCTTAACCATTCTTATTCTTTAGTAAAACGCGGCTCTGATATTATGCACAAAGCGACAACTTAATCCCTTTCCAACCATGTTGTGAAAGGCAATTGGCGTTCCATGCTGCTGCTCGTAATATTAAAAACATCTTTATTGAGTTACAGATGTAGCTTCTGTATTCTGTAACATAAGTAATACTACATTCTACAACATAAAATTATACACATAATATAATGTACAATAATATAATATTCTATAATAGTAAAACTGTTTTTAGCTAGGTGATTCTATCTAAAATTTATATTAATTTATTATTTAAAAACTCTTATATTATTCTGTATTCATTGTTTACTTTTTATCCACTACTACTGCTTGAACATAGCTTTTAACATCAGCGCTATTTTATATAAAAGATTTGTTTTTCTTAGGAAAATTACCTTCATTTTTCTTCAACATTTCATTTATTCGAATATTTATTAATTTTAGAATAGAAACACGTCTTCTATTCTGATCTCTAAGAATTACCTCTCTTCGCTTTTATAGTTCTTTTGTTGTTACACATCCTCTATATTTTCAGTATGTAAATTAGACATTTGGCGTTTTAAGCATATTTTAACCATCTTGGTTCTTTATTAAAATAAGCTTGTATACTTGACATTTTTTAAACTGAGGCATAAGGTATTTTATTCTTCCTTCAAGAATTTATAATTAATGAACTCCTTTAAACAGTTCCGTTTCATGAAAAGGATACCTCACCCAACAGATGACATGTGGCCTACATCCAATGAGGGTAGATTTTTCAGTTTACCTATTGTGCCATCTGGAATAACAATAATTTTTATTGCCTATTATGAACAAGGAAAATGGAATGAAATTATGTATTTTAAAGCGGAAAGTGTTGAGAATGATCTTTGAACCAGTCTTGTGAAAATGGACTGTAGTTAATTAAGTTTAACTTTTAACTACAAAATATTTATAATAAGCTTTACATAGTAGTCCACAATCATGGAGTTTATGAACTTGAGGTTGTTAGGACATGTGAAAATTATAGAGGAGACAAGGACAGAGAAGAGGGTTTAACAAGCACGCCAGGGGTAGGGTAAGATGCCCTGAGTAACGCTGGAAGACATTGTGGATTTTTTATATGAGGTTTCGAGTGTTGTCTGTGTGAGAAGATGAGGACTCTTTCCAGCGACAGACATGAATAGAGGCATAGCCTACATGAGACCAAGACCCACCTTGGGTTGTAGCAACAATAGATAAGTGGTAAAAAAGGTAAATAAAAACCCACTGAGATAAATATCTTGACACTTTCAACAGAACTCGGTTAAGATTTATTAAGATTTAAGATAAAGTTAATTCAATCGTAATTTAATATGGAATCAATTTATACAAATCTAACACACTTTTTCTAGAAAATTATTTCCGTCATATTATAACCGTTAAATGAGTTTAATAGTACATAATTATAAAAAAAAAAAAAAAAAAAAAACAAAAAAAAAAAAAAAAAAATAAAATAAATTTGTTAATAAATAACTACAGAAATATATCAAGCAATAATTTTACTAAATTTATATCAGAAACAATAATTAATTAAAATAATAATCTTTACATTTTGTAATTAAATTCAATATTCCTTACATAATATACTAAATGAGGTGACCTTATGTGAATAGACTTTTTAAATTTTAATTAACCTAAGTAATATTAAGAAAATTACAATATCAGATAGCAAAATGTTATATTTTATCGTTCTAACTATGCAAATTAGGGTACTTAATCCTCAAATACAAGGCTTACATACATTTCCATATTAAGGACGTTTTCATTCTCTGTAACGTGCCACAGAAGATGTCTTGTCTGCAATAGACTTTGTTAAATATTCATATTTAATGATTTATAAAGTATAAATCAACTATTGTATCTAACATAAATGAAAATTATTAAATTTAATATCAATTTTTACGATTGAAAGAACTCAAATTCTTGAAAAAAAACTAACAGTTCATGAAATCCCAAGTTACAGACGTGTATTTTAATTTTATTTAACAATATATATATTAGTTAAGGGATATTTTTATTTTTATTAAACTTACAATTGCATCTAGTTTTTCCATCCACAAATTCAAACAAAACCATGTTTACTATACAAATTACCATATTAACTCCATATTAACTCTTGCTGCTCTTGTTTAGGCAGTTCCAAACATTCAATTTAATATTTTTTTGTAAATACTGAAAACTAAAAGAAATATATTTACTAATATTGTACAAATGGGATTACTAATAGTTTTAAATAAACTATTTCAATACTTTTCTATTTCTATTATTTAATTCCACACAAATACAAAACGTAAAATCTGATTTAAGTTATGCATAGTTATCATTAACATTTATTCCTCTGTTTGATCAGCATTACTCCGTGGACTTGTTCAAAGTGAGTAGATATACATATAAATGTTATAATTGTAACATATTTAAGTAGTTAAATTAGTCCCTGTAATTTTCTAACATATTAAAGTTTCAAAGTAATCCACACTTCATACAGTTAAAAACGTAAATCAAATAAGAATGTATAAGTTTTAGGATTTTTACATAAATCGTTTCTAATAACATATAAACTAAAATATATTTATATTTTATTAACCAACTTTTTCTTGTGGTAATTGCACACAATTTGAAGGTGATGTATCATTATAACACTAATATTGGATTGATTTACATTTTACACTTTTTCCTCTAGTAAATTTGTCAGCTTAGGATCAATGAAGGCTTTTTACTACTTGTGCATCTAGTGAGCAGTGTTTAGATTCGAAGAATAATATGTATAATTTGTATTTATCTGTTAAAGAGATTTGATTAGTGTGCAAAATAGTTACGTATAAATTTGTGAATATTTAAAAATAAATGTGGAACAGCTTCAACCTTTAAACTAAATAATGTATTACGATCATGAATACTAATATCTTTCAATATTTAGTAGAGCCTCAACATCCATAAATAAAAATCTCGAAAATTAATATCATGTAAAATAATAACTTACATATTATTATGTATTGTAAATCTGTCCCAGTTCAATAATTTAATGTTCCCGAGTACATATTTACATCGTTTGTAGATTGTTTAAAATTATTTGCATATCTCTAAATCAGTACAGGCCTTACTATAGATTCATTAAACGAAATACTTCTACAGTGATATTTCTCTATAAAATTGTTAATACATGTTCCTTTACACAATATTTTATTTTAATTTAAAGGATACATGGTTAAAATTTAGTTTCTTACCTCATATATATATATATATATATATATATATATATATATATATATATATATATATATATATATATTACTATCCTTGGATTCAAATAAACGTATAATTAAATGCCTTATTTCAGTGTCTTTAATAAGACCTTTAACCGTTTCTTAATAGCTCTGGATTCTATTGTATTTACTGAAATAAAATATTTAGTACCATTTTGAATCGGGTTTAGAATTTTTTCCTGTACTAAGTTTTTATATGAATTTCGAATTATAGCTACATATTTTCTTTAGCCGACACGTATCATTTAATTTAATAATATGATGTTATTTCTTTCAAGACAAAACTTTTTTTCCCTGTATTGTTTAACGGCGAAAACCCTTAAATGACTTGCCATGTGTGTGTGTGTGTGTGTGTGTGTGTGTGTGTGTGTGTGTGTGTGTGTGTGTGTGTGTGTGTGTGTGTGTGTGTGTGTGTGTGTGTGTGTGTGTGTGTGTGTGTGTGTGTGTGTGTGTGTGTGTGTGTGTGTGTGTGTGTGTGTGTGTGTGTGTGTGTGTGTGTGTGTGTGTGTGTGTGTGTGTGTGTGTGTGTGTGTGTGTGTGTGTGTGTGTGTGTGTGGGTGTGTGTGTGGGTGTGTGTGTGTGTGTGTGTGTGTGTGTGTGTGTGTGTGTGTGTGTGTGTGTGTGTGTGTGTGTGTGTGTGTGTGTGTGTGTGTATGTGTGTGTGTAAGAGAGAGAGAGAGAGAGAGAGAGGGGGGGGAGAGAGAGAGAGAGCGTTTGTGTTAGTGATTAAAAACAAACAAATTAATGAAACGGTATCACTATTATACCGCTTATACCTTCTATAATAAAGTATCATTACAATAACACCTCCATTCTAGACGTAGTTTTTTCAATAATTAAATAAATTAATAAATGTATATAATATAAATTTCCATCACCATAGTTGCACATGGAATTAACTAAAACACTATAATGGTAACAATAAATATTTAGTTTATTCTCTTAAACATCTTAACGTACATTTCCATAGAGTTGTCATCATGAAAATAATAATATTAATAGTATTATTATTTTTTGTCCATGTAACTACAGTTAAGGGATTTGCCTATTTATATTCTGAATTGCAGTAAAATGCTCGTTGCAAATTTTATCAATTGTAAACCGTTCCAATAATTTCAGTTGTGTTTTCCAACTACGGAAACACGTACATTCGATAATACAATTAAAAATAAAATAGTATTAGTGAGAAGAGTAACTGTTGTATAGTTATTTTTAATTTGGGTTACATTGATTTTATAAATTATTTTGTACTATAAATATTGTTATTAAATTTTAATGTTATTAATTTAAACTAATTTTTCTTTCATTATTGTAATTTTTATTGCTTTTTGTTGAGGCATTTAAAACGTTTTCAACCACTTAAATTAAAATATATATATATATATATATATATTACAAATTGGGTTAAGAAAATTGTGACTCCCAACATAGCAAAATCTTAAAAACGTTTTGTACAACTAAGCCCATAGGTTTTAACCTAGGAAATTAGGTCCCTTTATGAGGTTTTTAGTCCACTGATTAGATAATCTTGCCAGAATTCAGTAGGTGTTTGTGATCTAAACCACATTAACATCTTTCTTTTAAGAGCCTCAGAATCAAGGACTACATGACTGATGGTTGAGGAAGTTTGCAACACGTTATGGTTGTTTGGGGTATAAATAAAATAATTAAATACGGTGATTGTGCTAACCCAAGATAGAGTTAATTGCTTAATACGTGCTCTCCCGTTCACTTTGAGGTCTAAATTACGTTATCACCCTTACACCACTCAATCAAGTTAACCAGCTAACCAGCGTTTAATAAGTTAATTAAATAAACTGATTTGGGGGACTTCATTTAGTTACAAAAAGTAATTGCTCACAACCGTGAAACTAACCCAGTTAATGAATGAAAATTCCCCAAAACCATAATAAAACACTAACGACACAAAGACTGAATCGTTATGTTTATTCTACCTTATTTTAATTTTAATATCACTGATATAATATTTAGATGTACAGTACACATTCTGTAATGTGGAACAAACATAACTATACAGTGTTGTTACAAATATTTATTTGTTTGTGTTTTATTGTGGCATTAAGGGATTTTCTTTTCTTTGTATATTCACCAAAGTGCTGGGATATCTTTTTTCTTTATTCGGCTACTAATTGACGTATATAATATGATTTACACGTATATTATATTTACACATATAATATGATTACTGAGTTTGTAGTTGACATGAATGATCATGGAAACTTGCTTACCTTGTTTGTCCACAGATTATGACACACAATTTTGGATAAGTGCAGAATGTCCAAATTTTAATTTCAAAATTATTGTTATTAGGTGTTTTTCTACTTATTACGTAAATGCATTTTATATATTAAGTTGATGAGAGAAGCATTATTCGTTTACTCTCACTGTACGAACATAATAACAAAATAACACGTATTAGCTCGTACAAATCATATTTATATTATTTATGCATGTATTGGTTTTATATTGAACTCAACAAAACACAATCTCGTCACCTATGCAACCAAGACAAAATTGCGTGGGAACAACTTTTAAAGTAGGAATATTTTAGAAGGCAATAAAACGAGATTGGCAGTAAGTTACATGTGGAAGGTATATTGTGAACATTGGAATATATCTTGCAAAATTATCTCTAGGATTGTATCTGCAAACAAATGTATTTCCTTGACTCTGGTTTAACTATATAAACATAAATTCAATAATATAAAATAATAATAATAGAAAATTTGCTAGTATGTTTGTTAATAATGTAGTATTGCTAATCTTTGTTGTGAATAATTGGATCTGTGGTAGTCTGGTAATAAAAGATGCAATCAGAGATTTTCTACACTGCAGGAAGTGGAGGAGCTTCTATTACTGGGAGAAATTAATGATTTATTTGAATAGTTCCATTAGTTATAAATTACGTAATAGGTACGAGTTGAATAAATGCTCTTCTGTACTTTTTTACTAGTATATAAATAAAATTGTAATTTCACAGATTTCAATTGTAAAAATAATTATCTTTTCTGATTCTGTGTTTTGCCTTCTCTTTATATATTTCAGAACTTTATAAACCTAATGTAATGTCATAGGAATGCAGCTGATTTAAAATTCACTGTTATTTTCCATTACATTTCTTTTATTTCAAAGGGAATTGTAAACAAAAAGTATTGTATACAGATTTTTTTTGTTACTAAGAATTTATGATTTCTATTGAAGAAGAACAGTATTGAATTCATTAGAATTCTTACACATAACCTAATCTAACTGTCTAGTACTATACCTCTTTAGACGTAAGAAGTCATATAAAATACAGTGTAAATACGCAGTGTTCCTTAAATTTTATATACTGTTCTACTTATATATTTTTTAATATATACACAAATTCCCTCCTTTATCCATTCATACATCTAACAATATTTTTGAATATATACGAATATCCTAGTATTATATTACCTTTATATTTAAATTATTACTTGCGATGAATTATAGTAAATATACTGTAACGAAAAGGTGCTGAATACGGTCAGTGAACGGCAAGTCATCAATTTGACCAGAAATAAAAGAGTTGACAGCTCATGGACACGCCCATACTCCAAAAAAAACTGAAGGGTTTTAAGGTAAGAAACTCATTTAGAAATACGTTAGAGTAAGGATAGGGCAACGTACAAAGTTTAAATTAACTAATAGGTTAGAAAGCGTCACTTTCTAAATTCCAGCAAACTTTGAATCCTACCAATGAAAAATAAAGCCGTGGTGTGACTGTTAAAAACAAAGAAGTTATAAATATAGATTCGAGACAAAGAAACAGGGTTGTTCCTCAAGATGATTTGTACAAGTTTGTTCTGCGACGTTTTTGGTATAAAGTTGTTCTAATAGCTTGTTCTTCATAAAGTTTGTTAAAACATTTATAATAAATTGTAAAATCTTCTGAGAAATTGGTAAACATTTGAAAGTAATCGCGAAGAATATTAAATTAAAGAAATACGTCGAAAGTGAAGTGTTGAATTAAAACAAATTACGTCGAGAAGTAAGTTATTAAAAATTAAAAGAAATACGACGAATACGTCGAACAGTGAATTAGTTAAAGATAAAGAATACACCGTAAAGTGAATATAGTTAGCAAAAAGTTAAAATAAAAGACATATCAGCGTCAAGGATAAGAAGAGGAATTCTGCGTTAAATTAGCCAGACCAGGTAACAGCTTTGCGAGAAAAGGGAGATTATTGGACTCCAAATCAACATCGAGCTTATCCGCTGGAACAACCACCAAACAACCACGTTTCGGATTGTGAAAGGGCTTCAAATTTAATAAGTAAATTAAATTTAAGAAATTACAGTGAAAATAAATAATAAATCATATTATTATTTGTGCAACTAGTGAGCAAAGTGGCACTTTTTTAAACGAGAGAAAAATGTTGACGCACGAGGCTTGCCGAGTAACACAATTTAATAAAACATTAATTTAATTCAATAGTGTTCAAATAAACAATCAATTACAATTCGATCTTTAATAACCGCCGACTGCAGGTAGAATATACTAGCACGACACTTGAAGCTTCTGTTATGAAACCATATTGAACTCTCATTACAAATTTATTATAATTTTTTAAAGCAAATAAAGTGGGTTACCGTAATTCAGGAGACAGTCTATAAACTACATTTTATTTTATATATCCATAATCCCGTCAATTGTTTGCTTACAACATTTTCTGAAGTAATAAAAAAATTATCGGATAGGGTACAAAGATAACGAGCAATGTAAACTTTTTGAGTGAGACCCTTAAGGATTTATTGTTTAATAATATCAAAGACTTCAGACAAATTCAATCACTAGTATTCACTGATACCACTGAACCATGTTAACAATTAAGTCACAAGTAATTGGGTAATTTATGTGCTATACATTAAATGATTATATATAACGAGCTTCTTTTGAGATATAATTAATTATATGTCAGGGTATACATATTGACAAGGTTATTTAATGTCAGACAAAGCATTCGTGGACTATTCACAAGTAGAAATATTTCATTTTATTATTAATTTACGGTTTTCATGGCATAAATAATTTAATTAGGTATAACTACTGTATTTTGTTATTTACTGTCAAAATTAGACGAATGAAAACTTATAATCGAACTTGTATTATAAAATAAATACCCGCAAATTGAGTGTGCATACAATATGATTTAAACAATTGATAATTAACGTTTGATTTTTGTTTTTAGTTTCTTTACAATATTTCCTATGATGTATAATTTATCACAAACTTCTATGGAAGAAGTATAATGTAATATTAGTTTTTTTTACTGGCAATATTTTTCATTTTCCCAATATGATTATTTATACTGAAATACCTAAACAATAAATAAGCACACATCATGAAAATAAAACACCGATTTTTTTATTTTATTTTAAAATTCCAAATTTATAAGTTTGTCTACATTGATGTGTCGGTACACAACCTCGATTGAAGTAATTTCTGATTTGTTTTTTCACAAATTTTCGTTCAAATTCGATAACTCTTAACGAGATATCGTGCTAAAAGATAAACAGAAACAAAACTGTAGTTCACTTCCATAAAAATAAAATTAAAATAAACTATTTATTACGGTTACCGCTTGTAAATGCCAACAACTGCCCAAGATGTTCCTTAAATATATTTTGAAACGATGAGCTCATCTGTCTTATGTAATTTTTAGGGCAATACGCACAAGATATTCAGTTAATTCCTTTATTTTGAATATTCGTCTTTCATGATAGTTTTTCTGTTTATTATATTTCATAAATTATATTTTACTTAAATCTGGTGTTATGACGTTGTTTTTTTTAAAGAATATTTGTATTATATGTTGTAAATCTTCATTGTATTGTAGTGTTACTTATGTATTGTCTTTGGTTATACTTAATTTCTTAGTTCTTTTTCTTCTTCTTGAAATAAACTATCAATTAATTATGTAAGTTTTGTGTCTATTATGAACTGCTATTTATTTTCTGTTATATTCTTCTTCTAACTAATATTGAGTCATTTGTACTGTACCTAATAATGAAGCTATTGTACGTTGCAAATGAGATTGAGAATGGTTAGAAAAAGCATTCATGTTAAGATCCGTTTTCGTTGGTTATCAATATATTCTTTTGCAAATAACTTATGATCCACAGTTGTCAATAAACTGTTATAGATAATATTATTCAGATTTATGTTAAAACTTTCTTCTTTTTTTGTGGCTTGACGTCTTTACTTTTTTCCAATTTGACTAATAAAGACGAAGAAGTAAGCCAATGCCATCAACATGGCTTGAATCTACATAACCAACGCCGGTTCGTAAGTACAGACTGCGGCAAGATGACCGCGCGTTCTGCCAACTAGCTATCAAAAAGAAACCAACTTTTAAATGTATTATAACCACCAAATTAGCAAATAATATTTTAGTAACAAAAACTTTGCAGAGCCAGTAATTACAGTGGTTTCAATCAAGTTTTTCTGAAGAGCCAGTCTAGTATAGTTGCACAATTTTGGTGGACAATGATTACGTAGCAGAATCGCTGGTGTTCCGAGCTAGAGAATCAGTCTATAAGCAGGAAACCCTGGCGGATTAATCATGTCGAGGAACTCTACAGAATAATTAATAGCCTCGTCCACTTGTAATACTCAATTAAATTTCGTCGTCTCTATATGATCCCGCTTAAATAATATAATAAAATGTTATTGATTTCAGGTGTCGAAATTTTTTTGGTGTGAAAATGATTCATACAAACTGAATCTGAACTGTGTAATTAAAACCCAACGTCAATGACTTAGAAAACACCATAAACACCAAATATTTGTATTTTGAATATTTGCATTCACAACGTCAATTGTTAAATATATGTTAGACAGAATGTGATGAATGGATGTTTACTAATTTATGCTAAATTGAATTTTGTTTTGGTGCAGAGGCACATCTCTAGAATTTAATACATTATCAAATTTGTTTATGTGTATTGGATAATAGTTGACGTCTATTTTGAAATGCCCAGGCGTTAATCTCCCTATTGTCATCGTGGATTTAATGTCACATTAATACGCCACGGATGCCGAATCGTCTGCCGGGAGCTCAACAATTGTTCAAAATCTCTACGTAACTGAAGTAAAATGTAAAAAACAAAACTAGAATCATAAGTAAACTACATTATTCACGACATAATTCGAAGCATTTATAAAAAGACAAATGATATTGGTCTCTTGGCTCAACTAAGTACATGTATGACACAGTTTACACGGAAATTAATATATGAATGTTAAAAAATAATTAGTTTAACTACAACATATGAATGCATTTCACTTTTATAGTTCCTTTACAATAATCTATAACATATTGAGATGAAAATTTTAATAGAAAGAAACAAAGTTTCATGAATTGTAAAACCTGTATCGATCGAAATGAAAAGTAAACATGCTTACATATAACTTGAATACACTCAAAGCAAAATCTGTGACCAACCAAGTCCTTTGGAAACTTGTAATTCTACCAGTCTTAATTATTGAAGTCAATAATATGGATTGTAAATTACATCACATAACTATTAAACTATGAAATATACATCATACAGAGTCATTATTCAACGTCAACTTAGTAAGTCAATATTTTTCTAACGACTCAACAAAACCTAGTTTTAATTTTCCATTTCTATATATAAATTCTGGCATTGAATTAAAATAATTTAAAGGGACATATGAATAAAATTTACTAAAAACAGTTAGATTTGGTTTAGATATATCCACATTTATATCATTAAGTAGGTTATCCCTACCTGGTCCTATATTTTTTGATACATTCCCAACTTTATATATATTCTAACATTTTACATATGTATAGGTTCTGTGTGATAGAATATTTGAAATAGGTGTTGTACGGTTGTAGTTATCATTCCACGTATGTAGTGTTTTTATAATGCCATAACTGGCTTTCAATAGAGTGCAACCACCCTCTACCTCTACTCTCCGCGACTCTTATATCCCTTATTCCAATTTGGAATTAATTAGGGTTAATAAATTGATTTTAAGAATTGTAATTTGCAAATTGATTTTAAAAATAACAATCACCTAATATATAAAATGTGTATTATTAAGGTGTACCTTCCAAATTAATCTAGAATCTACAAATAAACATAAATACTTTATTTCATTTACCTGTTATGGGTATTTACAATTAGTTTACATCTTTTTGCATACTATATCGTGATAATTATTCAACAATATAAGTTTCCGAGGTGTATGAAATCTATACTCGTTATTATTGAACTCATCCCTATGTACTTTTTTGTGAACAGCGAAGGTAATGTAGTAACGTCATATTGCATGTCTAGCTTTAATTCTTATAATATGTTGGGTTTCTAAAATAAACCAATATCGACAGCAAATGAGACAAGGTTGCCCTCACAGGTTGTTAATATAGTTTTTAAATAGGGTTAAGAAAGCGATGATCCCTTGGGATGCTGTACTTCACTTCAACTTGGTCACAGATTTAGGTAGTCTAGATTGTTAGATCCTATCTCTGAGATAAGAACGCAACCCACCAAGGACAACACCTCTTACACCTATAACTTTTATTCATGACAAAATAATGAAATGATCTTCAGTGTCAAACGCCTTCATAACGTCAACTCCAACAAGGTATTATAAGTAGTCAGTTGACTAATAAAACCAAATTGTTCGTTACTGAAAAATATTTTCTCTACAGTAATGTACCTAACTATTTTATTGTTTACGATCACTTCAAGAATAAAAAAAATGAATGATAAATAAGAGCGATAAATAGTATAATTTGATTTATCTTTTTTTGTACAATTTTTTTAATATTGCTTTCTTTGATATTTAAAGGACTTCCCCAAAGTCTAAACTGAGAATAATTAAGTATACCAGATCATCTAGCATATAATTAAACATTTTCTCAGTTGACAGTTATTTAGTCAAATCCTGGAGCTTCAAGTCTTTCTTAGGAATTTAGGATAATAATATTTATTTTCAATCCTGTAGTGGGATTTAAAAATACCTAATCGATGAAAAACTACGATTAAATATACTGACTAGTCATCAGAAACGGATATTCCATCATTGAATCCCTATCAAGTTTAGTCCTAATTTTCTCTCTAAGATCGGACACAATACTACAGAAAATATTTTTGAATCTATTTGAAATTCAGTTCAATTAACACGTTCGACGCGGATGTCATTCCTGAATGTTTACGTCGTAGGCAACTTGAATAAGAGCTGGAGGGGCGGAGCAGGTAGAAAATGTGTGCCGACCATCACTTCAGTCTTATGTATTTTATCGTGAGGACAGATTTATTTTGCTCTCTCCTTTGAAGAAATATTTTATTTTAAAGGTAGGTGAAAATAACTCATGTTTTGTTGTTAATTCTTAATGTTTTCTTCGAAGCATGTATATTATTACTACTAAAAACGAATGAAAATTGAATGATTATTCATATATTTTAAATATTAAAATAAAATATAAAAATAAAGTTTATTTTATTTTTATTTTTTATTTTTACAAATCGATCATAAAATAAATTTAAAACCATTTGTTTTAAATTGAAAATGAGCTCTGATCCTGGTATGAGTTTGTGTTATAAATATAACTGTTTATTCTTTTCAATTTTTCAAACAATTTTTTAACAAAAATGATCTATATTTCTTCAGAAACCTCTGATCCACAACCTGGAAGAAGTATAAGTGTTTGCCATGGGAGAAAAAGTGCCACGAGAAGATAAAACGAACAAAGGTTACAACAGTTTGTGACCAGTGTGAGGCTTCACAATCTCTAAAAATAAAAATAAAATTATATTTAAAAAAATATATATATTGGAAAATTATTATTACCTAATGTATAACGTTATAAAGGAAAAATTGGTTAGATTATTTACAGGTTTGCCCAAGTAGGATTCCCCGTCACGCGGATGTCATTCTGGAATGTCACACACAAAATCATGGTTTTTAACTTTAAAAAATTCGATTTTTAACTAAGAAGTCACAAAAAACACTTAGACCAGATGTAAACATATGGGGAAAAAATCCGATTTCGGGAAACTTGAAAAATTCCGCATTGAAAGTGTTAATGAATATGTTCATTTACGACATTCTGTGTACTATCTTTATCAATGCAGTAGTACATGTTTCGCACTTAAATCTAGTTTAATAAACAAAATAACTCTTTTGGCCGCCATTTGGTTTTGGGAGGTCAACATTTAATTTGAATTACTTCATTTTTCTTGAATTACAGAGGCAATTCAAATGAGGTATCACAAGAATATACATTTTTTTAGCAACCCCATCCTCAATTCAAACAATTACGTCCAAAACCTATACGTTTGCTTTTGTAACGTTCATGGTGTAGGCTAAATACATTTTTTTCTTAAGTAATTCCTGTAATTCATTAAGCTTAAGTAATTCAATAAACTTAGTTGAAAGTTATCAGATAAACTTTGAATCATCATCGGAACTTCTTTGCTACTGTTACGTTCAATAGCGCCAGCGAAACCGGTGTGTGTCATCAAGTCACGTGATACTCTAGAGTAACAGGGATGTTCAGATGTGCTCATGGTGGACGTGAATACTCTTCTCTTAGTTTCTGATTAAAAAACCACCGCGTGATTATAAAACGTGTACAAACAAGTCTCCTCATTTATGTAAAATTAAAATCAGCCGTGTAAAATTAAAAATAAAAAGACAACGCACAAACGGCTATGCGAAATTTAAGCCAACAGAACATTCTGACTTGTTCGACAGTCATGTCTTGATATACACGTTAAAACAACTTAGAGGTAAATAAAATATCTCACTTTTTTAATAATTCATAACTTTCTAACAAAGCAGTGGCGGTTAGATTTTTAATTTAAAAGATAGTTTATAGTAATATTCGAGCTATAAAGCAATAGTAATTTATTTTTAAACATTTAATTCAAACCTGTATTCGAGTAGGCCTACAACTGCGTCTTATAATAAATAACTTTTTTAAGGAACTTAGAAATAGTAATTCTTGTTTTATTAATATAAAATTCCTGAATATCTTAAAAATAATTGTGGTAAATACTTCTGGATTTATTAATTTCATGAAAATGTGTATGCATCAATTTGAGTTATTTAAAATTGTTATAAATTCTGCAATAAAAAACAAATAAATTGTCCCCTTAATACAAACTTAAATACTTTGTTTGTGTTGTAAATCCTTTAAGTCTTTCTGTTTAATTTTGTTCTAAAAACCAACTTTTTAAAGATCATTGCACGTTTTGTCTTTTTTTTAATAGTTTATAGTGTTCAACTTAACTCGTCCTAGAATCGGTAGTTAGCAATCTTCAACTGTAAAATCGATTTCATTATAAAAATATAATTTGAACAATATTACAATTATTGTTTTTAATCAATCCATGTGATATTCATTTCACACCGCACTTCTCTGCCTCACTGTATATCAATGACGACCTTTTCTATAATAATTTTTATTGCGATGTTACATAAGTTTCAATATGGCTGCTTATAATTTGTTTTTGGCTTCCAACACATTCTATTACATACGTCATATGGACAAAAATTTTTGTGCAGACATTCAAGCTAATCTGTCAAACCAAGATTTCAGCTTTCGTGACACCTTCTGTTCAAAGTTACTTTAGTATGTAATCATCATAATAACTATGAAATTGTTTTAAACTACTCATTAACAGTGCATCGTTTTCCAATCAATTGTAATAAAGTATTAGTGAAATTATTCTCTAGATAGAATTTTAAATGAAAAACTGTTATGTCATTTCAATTTTCCTGATAAGTGCTGAAACACAATTATAATAAAAAAAATTTAATACAGATCATACATTTGTTGTTTTAAAAACTTCTAGAGTTCTTAAAAATACTTGCTTGACGAATATAAATTCACATGAAATAACATAATAATCTATATTATTAGATTCTGATTTAAGATAATTAACTACGTTTAACAATTCTATTTCCGATACACTCCAGCGCCCCTCGGTGTCTTTCAGTCTTCTGCTGACATAAGCAACAGACCGTAGTGTACCATCTTCTTGGTATTGGGACATCACTCCCCTATTCCTGTTCTACTGTTGTCGCATATTGCTATTTATAGATTTTAAATAAAATATGCTAACAGAGGTGGCGTCGTTATTAAGGTTTTCCGTTTTTGGAAAGCTTTTCATGTTGCCCTATCCGTTTAAATCTTTTTTTATCAGCATCTTCCTTTTTAGTTAAGTCTTTTAGGGGCCTAGCTATGTCAATAAATCCATGGATGAATTACCTATAGTAAGATGCCCCCCTAAGAAGCTCCGCACGTCCTTCGTTCGCGTATTAGTGGGAAATTCTGTTATTGCCTTCAAGTTCTTTTACAAAGGTCTATTTCCCTGTTTGGAAATGTTGTGTCCAAGCAAATCAATGTTCTGATAGAAAAACGGACATTTAGATGTCTTATGTTTTAGTTTTGTTGCTTCCAGTCTTTTAAAAACTTTTTCAAAATTGTTTAATTGATCTCCAAATGTGACACCATACGCTACTAAGTCATTTACATAAATTAACATCCCTTGATATATTAATCCCAAAAATAAGCGGTTCATACTCGGTTGAAAGGAGTTGGATGTATTTCTCATTCCCATAGGCAGTCTCGTGTATTGATACATGCCTCTGTGAGTCACAAACGCCGTGTACGACCTATGCTCCGCCACAATTGGCTGCTGGAAGAAAGTCTGGGTAATGTCCATAGATGAAAAGTATTGTGCCGTCCTTAGCATATCAAATATTGTTTCTGCTTTGGGTAATGGAAATTCCCAAATATTGTTTCTGCTCTGGGTAATGGAAATTTTTCTGCCTCCATGTCTTCATTCAATTTCCTGTAGTTCACTACCATTCTGTATTGGTCACCCGGTTTCTTTACTAAAAATGCGGGTGCTGCAAAAGCGCTTGGGGAATCTTCTATAACTCCCGATTTTTTAAATTCCTCTACCTGTCTGTCTAACTCTATTCTTTCTACGTATCTGCTTAATCTGTAGGGAGGTAAAGTTACTGGTTTATCTGTTTTCATATAGATCGCATATGGCGGCATGTTGGTTTCCTGTAAGTCGTACAGACGCCGTGAAATAAATGTATGTACCAATGGATTAATGTTCGAGCTGCCTCGTACTCTGTGTCGGTTAATTCCTTATTTATGAATATAAGGTCTTCCTTTAGATCGGTCAGTTCCTTGTTGAGTGTCATCTTGTTGTTATAAGTTAAGTGATTATTATGATGTTGTCGGCTTGGAATTCTGTGTTGGAAAATGTTATTAATTTGCAGACTTTAATTTCTGGTTTTGCTGCTATGGATACTTTCCCTAACTGTGTGTCTTTTAACAATGTTTTTGTTAGCGATGTTGGATACGGTGAGGCGTACGGTTGTGTCTTCTGTGCTACCACATACATAACCCCTTTTTGTGTTAGTAGGTCGTCCCTACTTGAAATTCATATTTTGCTTTCTTTGGAATTAACATCTGTGTGCGCCCGCCGTGATCTTTACTTTCACCTTGGGATATGGATTTTTTTTTTTTTTTCGTTTTTTTTGTCGATGGTACATTGTTAATTTGAAATAATGATATTTCGTTTTTCCCCAAATTAACCGTTTTCGTTTTGAAGTTTATGACGGTTTCATTTGCCGCTAGGAAATCGTTCCCTACCAATAAGTCGCTGGTTAAATTTTCAACTAAATATACTTTTTGTTTGTATACCTGATTTCGAATTTGAAATTCTAAAATTGCCTTGCATGTAGCATTTAGCCTCGTAGCATTGGCAGAGGTTAACCATATGTTGCCTGTCTCAATTTTTTTGTCAAATATCCGTATGTATCGTTTAAACACGAAATATTGAAATCTGTGTCTAATATTTTTTTTTTTTTGTCCTTAATGTTACCTTGTATAGTCAAAGTCAAGTTTGTGTTAATATTACAAATAGGACCGATTTATCAACCTAAATATCATGTCAGCAACCGATTGACTAACCCAAACATCCAGTTACTAACCGATTTACCAACCCAAATATCATGTTAGCAACCGATTTACCTACCCAAATATCATGTCAGCAACCGATTTACCAACCCAAACATCCAAATACCAACCGATTTACCAACCCAAATATCATGTTAGCAACCGATTTACCAACCCAAACATCCAATTACCAACCGATTTAGCAACCAAAATATCATGTTAGCAACCGATTTACCAACCCAAACATCCAATTAGCAACCGATTTATCAACTCAAACATCATGTTAGCAACTGATAATCGGTTCTTGTTTTTTGTCTTCCAGAGATTTGTCCGCATCCACTTGCAGCCATTTTTGCAAGTACAGACCTGTCTTTTCTTCCCCCTTTCCCACTGCCGTTACTATATTAATATAAAATGCCAGAATGATTGTACTACTTCTGTGGGAACAATTTTTGTATAACTTTAAAATACTTCTTAAAACTGATTTAAACAATATAAATTTGGTCCAAAACTTCACACTTTAAAATGATAGATTATATTTAATTTAAAATTTGTACATAAAGTCGTAAAAGGAGTTTTATTTTTATTTCCTAATCTCTGAAAACCTAAATCTAGTTTATGACGCCGTTTTGCTTCATAACAAACACACAAACAAGACCCAAAGGTGGATTAAAGTTTTGAGAATATATCCGTTTTTGAAGTTCTAAGTTCAAAATTGTGTTTTTGGAATGATGTTTGTTCAGCGCTGCTCTACATTTAAATGCCTCAACCAATTTAATTAATATTTGTTTTGTGGGTACATTTTGGTCACGATTGGACTTAGGCTATTATTATTTTTTAGATGGATAAGTTTTGGGTAGATGCTATAAGAAAAAAAACAAAACAAAATTTAAATTTTTTATCAAAACAGTTACAGCCGATTTTGATAAAAAATTAATTAGGTGGTGTTATTTTAGGTCAGTATTTATACATTTAAATAGAATAAATGAAAATAGTCAACTTGCAAATAAACAATGACTGAAAATAAACTATTTTTGTTTTTGAACCATAAATACACAATTGTTTTAACAGAAACACTTTTCCATAAACAATCAAGGTCCTATATTTCGATTAGTGGTAATTAAAAGTAGAGAAGAGTGAATGAACAGTATATTATATGTATTTTTACTTAGTAAGTGATTTTCTTGATTTAATTTAAATAATAGTTAAATAACTACTAAAGAACATTCGGGTCATGCCAAAGTTTTTATTTCTAAAATGTTTACAACTATTATAAAACAAACTCCCTTTACTAATCTCATTATATTAAAATGTCTTTGAATCGGTTAGCTACCAATTATTATTTGTATATATTCAACTAACCTTAATTATTTGGAATATTATTAGAGAACAGGTTTTAGGATAGATTGTGATTATTACAATTTTTAATTCAGCAATAAATCTGGTTTGTAAAAGAATCTAAATAAAAAGATTTGTTTAATAAAAACTGTATACAAATGAAATGCCTTTTTTTCATTTTGAAACGTTAAATGTTCTTTGTAATCAAAATAATAATAAAATCACATACAGAATGTAGCATACCGTCATAAATTATATGACGGTAGTGTTATTTTAATTATTTTTTCCCTTAAATCTCTTGTAGGAGTGATGACTAGATAACAGGATAAATTTTAAGATGAGAACAAATTTAGTTCACCTCAATAAAACGTTATTTTACCATTCCATTGAAAAGAAACATTCCTTATTAATTGTCTGTCGTTCCTTGTGTAGGACAGTTTGGGTTATTCATTAGAATGTTAGTTACAACATGACCCTTGTAGTTCATGAAATTGTAGTGGTGTCATTAAAAAAAAAGTATAAATATGTATGTATAATTTAGTGACTCATCATTTTGTAGTTAAATAATTTTTTAAAAAAAATTATTAGTAATAAAGCATCACAGGTGCTAAAACACTTTAAAATAAATTTTAAACATTGTAGCATTTATAAAAATAAATCAAAATCCAAGTTTTCGATCATTTCTATTACAACACTGTTACATCATCAATTTATTAATTTTAATTTTTATACAAACAGATAAGAGTGGAAGGACCAAGTTGATTAAAATAACGAGTACAAAGCGTAGGATGATCATTACTATTAAGTGTTTTGAGAATGGAGTATATCCGAAACGCGCCAAAAAACGTGAGATTAATAAGCTGGGAAAGGCGGAACAAAGTACTCATTTTAATTAATCATTCGTATTATTTAATTTTACATTTCTCTATTTGACGTTTTTCTAGTAACTTTAGATTAAAAAATTATTTAAGCACTCCCTAAGAAAGTTAAAGACGGAGGCAAGAATGTCATAAGAAAATTAACCCAAAAGAAAATTATTTCCTAAATTATTATTCAAAGACGTAAATAATTTAATTTTATTAAAATCGGCTTATAAAACATGGCAATTTAACCACACATTTTGTAGAAAGGAGCTGAATGGAATTTTACCTATTTTTTAACTACATCCACAAATAATGTTATTTTTGATATTAAAGTTCTATGTATACTCTAGAAGAAGTCGGAAGTTTTTGTTTAATTAAATTTATGAATATGTAAATCTTCAAAACAGGTTGAGAATATAAAAATCCTCAAAGGATCCATTTCTCTTTTTGTGCTATTTGCTGTGTTTTGGAGTACATATTCTTTTATTTAGTAACTTATAATTTTATATGTTACTCATGTTTGGTTTGTATTTTAGATTTTAATTTGGATGACAAAATTTCCTCTCCATATATTGAACTGAATAAAGTCTCTTTATTTGTGGTATTATTTACATAGTTTTATCAAAACAACTGAAGAAACTCCAGTTTATACTAATCAAGACTTTTAAGGTTCTCTCACGAAACAATCCGAGTGAATTGTATCCAGTTTAAAAATAAATCCAATCTTCTGAATTAACTGTTAACTATAGCATAATAATTAACCAGGTTTTCCTAGAACAGTCCAACAGTAATGTTACAAAGCAATAACTTATTGAATCATTGATTGTATAGGATTGTAGCCTATATAAAGTAATTATAGTTGACTCTGTAAATACCTTAACTGTTATTAATGGTTTCAATATTTATTTAACAATTAATATTCATTAGTTTGTGCTATATAGAGTAAAACAATATTACAAGTTTTGCTCTACTTTTCAAGTAATAATAACGAGATATTTATTTGGACATGGAAGTGTATTTAACTAAAACACCTTTAATCACATTTTAATTAGAATAAAGTTGCCATCGTCTTCTTAATTTATATTATGATTCCAACAAAGACTTGTTAGAATATTTAATTATTCGATGTTTTGCAATTTATAATTATTTACATGACAATATATCGGTTACCCAGAAATATCTAAACTAGTTCAAACTTATAGGTTTTCCATATATTTGGATTTTTATATCGCAGAATATTCATTGTTTTACAAATATTATTCTGTAGTGTCGTGGTTTGTAGGAGAACGTATCAAGTACTTTCATGGAAGTCTTATAAATAAAAAATAAAGGAGTTTTCATTGTTTTGATAAAGAGAATTAAAATAAAATATCCAGGTATAGATAGTTACGTTGTCCTGTGTTTTGTAAGAACGCGCAAATTTTTAAGGATAAAAAGCGAGAACAAACGAATGGTTGATAAAAAGACCATTTAGTGAACAGAGAAATAATATAAGAAGATGAGAAAATTAGTATTGTACTATTACAAGATAATATGTTCCTTTAGAAAAGGAATTATTTGCGAAGCTGAATTAGTAAAATTGTAAGTTATCCCATAAATTCCAGAATGGTTGTTTATTGTCAATTTTTAAATTGTAAATTGTAATATGTAAATTTGTAAAATGTAAGTTAGTAAATTGTAAATATTTGTGTATGTTAGTTTTAGTATGACATAATATTTTTATCTAGTAACTGAATAAAATCCATTATCTCGAGGAGTTTAGAAATACACCCATCTGTTCATAAGATTATGTGGTAATCATGACTCGGTTATAACAGAGTTAATACATAGGAGCCTTTTCTGTTATAAAATTATTTGGATAATCGAGAATTATTCAATCATTGAAATTATTTATTCCGACGCTTACTATCATTTCTGCACAATTTACTACATTTACAGTAATCATCTCTCGATATCAAATAATAAACCTAAAAATTGAAAACATGGAAATGGTAAATATGACCTATTAGCCTAGAACCTAAAACAAAAGTTAATAGCATATATTAACGAAACCGTGGACTAAAATAATTGCTCGACTATCAAAACAATTAAGTCTATATGTAAACGAACATTATAAAAAAACCACAAGTATTTCACTCTTTCACAAAAAAAGCTAAATCCCTAAGTTGAACCGTGGATGGGTACGGCCGTAATACAAAATTATTACCCCATTATTAATGTCTAAAAAATAAATTATCATATCCTAAATTTTGTGTTCAATGCTCTGACAAAACTCAATACCTATATAATTTATGTAAAAAAACAATTTTAATAATATAATGTCATGATAAATTGAAGAACATTTTTTGTAATAATATATTTTGTAAAATAACATCCCCTATTGGTCCTGCTTAAATAAAGAACATATTTATTTATTGGTCCTCCTGTCGAACATATTTGCATCTTGGTATTGAGAACCTAGTAGTTCTTCAGATTATATTACATTTCAGAAGAAATTTTTGTTATTGTGATTAAATTACTAATTTATAAAGATAATAATTTGTTTCAATATTATGGGGCACTTCATGTACTTAACATATATGAAACTAATAATTTGGAATTACATGTAAGTTCCTCAAAGTCCAAAGGAAAGTACATAAATAACATTTTAATGGTTGTATAAGTTTGGTCAGTAGCTTACTACTGTAGTTGTAATTACTTTTACTTTTATTTTATTTTTTAATATGATGATTATAAATAATTATTTTGTTATGACATAAATATTTATTTATTTTATTAAGGAGTAAGCTATACCTCAGAGACGTGACTTTATTTCAAGTTCAAATTTTAAAAGAAAACTTTGAGTTTTATTTAATTATACCATTGGGTTAAATTTACAATTCTTTACAAACTTGCAATTATGTACTTATGCAATTATACACTTATGTTGCATTTATTTTTTGTTTAGATATTTAATTATTTTTCTAGAGGTATACCATTTCCGATTTTTCATTTTATAAGAAATTAATTATTCCTATAACATTACTTATATCTTATTGTTGTGTATTTGATTATGGCATTATGTTGTATCATACAGTATAATCTTAGTTCGCTGTAGTTTTCTTCATGTTCATATCATTTACTATGAACTTGGGTGCGTCATTTAATTATTCCCTTGTTGATAACTGTTGTGAGGCGTTTGCTTTTTAGTAACATTTCAGTACCAGGAGGGTTTCGCTACATGTAACACCTGAGGATGATGGCTTTGCCAATGAAACGTTGTCTTAAACTATCTTGTACAAATAAAGTATGTATTGTGGAAAATAATTGTGTTTTCATTCATTTCATTATTCTTATTTTTTTATTTATATATATATATATATATATATATATATTTTTTTTTTTTTTTTTTTTTTTTTACAAGTGTAATGTGAATTAATATGGCATTCAACCCAGTGAGATAAGGTGTAAAAACCTACTAAAAAAATAAGGACATGTCAAATGTCAAAATTTATTTATTTTCAAACCTAGTTATAGAAAATTAAGATTGAGGAGAACAGCAGCGAAAAAACTAAAGTTTAAGTATATTTAATGTAACAGCAGATATTTCTTGTTGAAGTTCCATATTCAAGGAGTCCATATATATATATATATATATATATATATATATATATATATATATATATATATATATATATATTGCTTTGTTCGTGTCAGTGTCTCGGCTCTACACAATATCGTAACTACACAAGTATCATATTTTCTTGGGAGGACTCATAAATTACATTTTCTACATTAATCACGCAAACAGTCATTTTACATAGATCGGGGTAATACCATTACATGCACAATTAAAATTTGAAATCTAATTTAGTGTGTTATAAGTTGAATAACACATGAGATGAAACAAAAAACTTTTTTAAATCAGTCACCATTTAGATATTTGAAATTCATTTATTATGCTTTGCACAGGATATCACGTGTACACGCTATAGTCACATATACACAATTTTATATTTCTATCTTAATTTCCGTGTACGATAATGAGTTTACGTACAGACGATGACAAAGATAACGGCAGACAACATTATCAATTTCGTTTCCTTGAGGTCATAAAACGTAAAGATTAGATAAAAAACGGATGTCGATAATTTTGATGATTACCAAAATTATTTTATACTTCAAATACTGGGAAAGTAAAAACGATCAAACTCATAACCAATCGTTTATCATTTGTTGGTAGTTGTGTGCTCTAAACTGATTAATTTGTTACCAGGGGACTTAAATTAAACAAAGGCGGAACCAAATGGTAACAATGTTTGAAAATTAAAAAAAAAAGACAAAGACAAATTAATTAATTAACAAGGCTCAAATTTATTAAACAGAAAAAAAGAAATTTCGACGGTTCAGATTTTATCATTTACAAAGCAAAAAACATCCTGAGATAGACTATCATAAGCACAGCTTAATAATTAACAAGATTATAATTAATCAAAAAAGAAGTTATACGCCCTTAATGTAAAATTACAATATAAAAAAAAATTGATGAAAAAATTCTGATATTTATTCCTCCCCTTTTTAGTTTATTAAATAATAGTTTTTTTTTAAAACAGTTACAGAATTTAACAATGAAAAGATTCTATAAATGAGGTTGATATTTTAAATTCAAAAAAAAATTTATATTAATTCTAACAAGTTCATTATTAGATTAAATGTTACATAATATGATTTGTTTGTTAAGTTTCTTAAATACTAAATTGGCCAATATACATATATATTTTAAATAAAAGAATTTGTTATAATATGAAAAGTTTATAAAAAAGGAAATGAAAATTTTGAATATTGAAGTTTTATAAATTGACGTCAATTTTTTTTTTATTAATTTAGAAAATAACCTCTTGGAGGCTGTAAGGACCGAAAAGTTTGCATGCAGGCACCACCCAATTATTTTTCTTTTAAATTACAAATAGCTATACAAGATTACATTTAAATGACAGTTTTAAGAACACATTTCACTAAACCAAATTAGGTACATGTACAATATAAATTTAAACAAAGTTTTGTAGAGTCAGTTTTCAAAAAAGGTCACTTTTGTCCACTTGGAAGTTTTTTTGATTTATTGTAAAAAAAAAAAAACATGTTTTAAAACCAGGCAGAAACATGGTATGCACTTTTGCTGGAGTATGCAAAATGAAACAAGATTTGGTGTGTTTCTCCGACCAGCGTTTTAGCTAAAGCAAAAAAAAACACGTTTACTAGCATCTGTGCAATTTCAGACATGTTGTAGCATTAATGTTCTTTATTAAAAATATCTGGTTATTTGTCAAAATTAAAGAATATTGATTGCATCACAGAAATCCATTAAACTTATAATTAAATGCTTCTTAGATGATTATAAAGCTATTTATATATACTTAGTTTTGTTTAAAACAAAGCTTGTATGAAACTTGAAAAATCTGTAAAATCTGTAAAACAAATATTCTGGTCTAGAAGAGACTTCTTTAATTAGTCTTTTTGACATGTTCAATAAGATATTCTGATTGTTTAATGTTTAACACTAGTTTGCACTAATTTCACATAATTGCTCAAAACTTAAAATCTGACTGCTTAAGGTTTTGTAAACTATGTTTTAAGAAATAAAAAAAAAAAAAATTTATAATCATTTAGTTACTGAAAAACATTGAATATTAAATAAAACATGAAATACATATTTTAATGAATAAATTTTAAAAGATTAACAAAATTTATGATATGATAAAATCTGTAAATTTAGTTACCTGGAGTCCTGTTGAAAATTCACGTGAACATGTGCCGTGAAAGAAAAACTACACAACTACTTATTAGCAAACCAAAAGAACACATCACTGAATTAGCCTATAAAACTGTTATTACATTTTCTCTATGAAGCTAAAGTGTTATTAAATTTGTCATGATGTAACTTTAATACATTTTAACGGAGCGATGAAGGTTTTTGTACATGTTGAAATGCAGAGACAGAGTCACTGCCGGTTTTATTCAGGTAAGCTGGCCAGCCGTTGTACTTTGTATCTTACATGCATCACGCGATACTTTCTAGAAAGGGCTGCTACGCGGCAGCACCTGTCAAGGTACGGAATAAGAGGGACGGCGAGTGGATTGTTGATAACAAAGTACAGATTTATTTTACTGAATTTAAAAGGACGTTACAAATTACCAAAAATACTACAATTGGTTAATTAATGTACCTTAATAATGATAAACATCTAGCCAATTTACAAGTTCCCTTATTTTTTTTAAGAAACGCAGTTTTAAATTAACATACAGACTTTAATACGATGTTCTGCGTGCACATTTCAACCTTTTTTCTGTAATAATGCCATGAATAATTTTTATTTATTTTTATTTTTTAAGTTTGGCTTTACTAGAAAACGTTGTTGAAAAAATAAAAAATAAATTAGATTATATTTGTGAAGTATCAGAAAATTCTACTCTTGTTAAAACAGAGTGGATTAAAGTCATTTTGTATGTAATCGCAAAAAGATTACAGATATTAATTTTCTTATGGAGTAATTTAATCTGTGGTCAGTTTTTACCCACTATATACGACTTTTCAGAAATATGTATGTGGTTTAGTAAAGCAAACTTATATTACTTATTGTAGCTAGTGGAAAAATATGTAAAATCTTAATTGAGCTTTCACATAATGTACATTTATTAAATTTTGGAATTCTTATATTTAGCAATCCTTTAATATACAACAACAACAAAACCTTCCTAACACACAATAAATTACCTTAACCAATTTATTTGTTTTAAATTTAAATACAGTTTACCTTATTCTACGTAAAATGAATGTGTCCGAGATGGTAAGATTACTATGAGAAGCACATATCTACATAATTGTAAAACAAATTAAGGCAGGCTCCATTCTACATATTGCAATTGGCGTGGGTGAAACAAGTAAATTCAATCCATATCATTTGAAATGGACAAGAAGCGTATTTAGATACTTTGTAGCTGTATAACTTTATATCTCCCTAAGTCGACAAATCAATACTGTGACAAAACAGCTCTTTATATTACATGACATTCTAATGTTTTTTTGGTTTTTTTATGATTTAAGTGGAAATAATTACCTTTAACTTATAAAGAATAGAAATATTTTAATATGTACAATCCAAATAATTAATTAAATTGTGATATCACTATAAGATTTTATATGTGTGAGTGCTTGTATATTAAAAGTGTCTAGTGATAATACCAAAACCTTGACATGGCATATAATTAATCTTATTCCTAATACTAATGGTAATAATATCACTTATCAAAGTCTTGTATACTTGGTCACAAACAGTGCCGTCTTGATATAAATAGTTAATAAATGTCTCAACACTTTCAGTCTAGTTGACTTTCAAGATCAAACTCATTTTGAAATGGTTGAAACTAACCATACAGTCCCTGTTTTTTTTTTGTTTTTTTTTTTTTTTTTGTCGTCTCCAGTGTTTTATTTATATTTAATTAATTCAACTGCTGTAATCCAAGATCCTTTACTTATTGTAAATATTATTTCAAGGAATAAACTAACTGTTAGCACGTATTTAATCAATAATTTTTGTTTGTAATATAACCCTAAACTATTATTATAGGCGAGATAACAAAACTTCTTCTGTGTAATAGAGGAGGTGTTGAATACATAGGTAGTAATAATATTATAGCAGAGAAGAAATGTATTATTTTAATGAAATAGCAACAAAAAGTCCGTGAAAAATTCATGATTATTTATTGGAACAGACATAAATTATTTAATTTGCTTTAAAACTTTTAGGAAGTGGATTGATTGTCTAAGACTTGTATGTTTGAAATAGTTCACCATCCACCCAGTATTCAGCAAATTACGACCTGTAATCTCCCGTAAGCCAAGGATTTGTTTTGTTACACGATAAGTCCATCCTCTTTTCTGTGTCACGAAAACCACGAGTATATTTTCCTTGTCGGTACAACATTAGTCCAGAATATAGTGTCTACCAACATCTCAACTATGGTTAATATAATTTTACCATTTCTTCAGTTTTCAGTTAGACCAGTAGGCTTCAGTCTACGATTGTGTATAGAACGAATGTAGTTCCCCCTTAGAACCATTATAAATTAAGTTAACATATATATGAAGCCCTATCTGCACGGAGACAAAAATTTCTTTTGAGATATTTTCAAAATACATGACTATAATTTATACAAGTTGTCTAATCGTTTCAGTGTTGAGGATTAACCATTATTCGATGTTTATCTAAAAATATTTTCGCCATCATTGAGATGTAAGAACCCACTTGAACGACTTGTAAATTATTCTTGGTATTACATAATTTGTTCAGTTTCAAGTTAGATTTATTTTAGGTTCATATTCCAGAGATGCTAATTCATTTAGTCACTTATGATCCAACATCTCTTCATTATCATCTAGATGATTGTAGAGATCCAATATAAAGGACACAGCATCCATATCGTTCTACCAAATTTTAGAAAATACTTGGTAGTCAAACAAGAGATCTAAGTTAATCCAATATTCCAGAATCTCTTTTGTTACACATTCTCCCTAGCTACAAAGTGTGGAACACCATTATCCATGTCTTGATTGAGTCCCTAATGAGTTTAGTTGCAGGATGTATTATCCCAGTCTCCTAAATATAGTTATTGCATGGACTTTCAATGATTTTAAAGAATTAATTCCTATAAATTCTCTTATCAAAACATGTCGCTGGAACATTTAAGGTTAACGGTCAAGTGTAAACTATGTAATAATTCTAAAATAAAATAATTATTATGATTTTTGTAGTCATAAAATTAATTTTTATTAAAGACTGATACCACAAAAATGATCGCAAAATATCGAGTTTATTTGCAATTGTTTATAATTATTTATCCAAGACGCATTGTTGCTTACATTTATACTTAAAATATGCACAATCAGGGAATTGTTTCTAAAAATATTACTATTGCCTAGTGGGTTTATTTGGTACCCAGTGGCATGAAATGATCTCCTATGATGACATTCAGAATAGTTGGTATATATGTGATTGGCGCGAATGACGAACTTTCCATTCAATAAGAAATTCCATTTTCTGTTTCAATAAAATTGCAATATCGATGAGGATGTTTTTAGTCATATCATAGTGAGACGGGACCCCTCTATCTACACACTCATAACTGAAAGTGGAACCAAATTAAGGAATCGAAATATTATTTAAATTTCATTCAAAGTAAAACGACTAGATTTTTACACTTCTGATATGTCTATTATAAAAAAATTAACGAAGGTTGGGCGTCAGTGGTATTTTAAATTATACATATATTTAAAAGTGTTAAGAATTGTTTGTACTTTGATAATTTTAATTTTCAACCAATAATTCTTTCTACTGATTAAAATACTAAGAAATTATTATAAACAATCATATTTTTATGTTTTTAAACTCTCTGCATTGAGTTAAAAAAAATTCATTAAAAATCAAAATAAACTGAAGAATTGTCTAATTATGATCATATTTTTAATTTGTTAAATCTTAAACCAGCGAGGGCTGCAGCTCAATTTAGAGATAAGACAAACAAATCCAATTTCAAGGATTACTATTTTTACTTGAGGCATCTCAAAATTGATAATTCTCAAAACGTATCAATATTATCAATTATCCCCCTCCCCCGCATGCTGATTAAAACGACACATATTCATTAATACAGTTACTGACAATATTATTTTAATATACGTATATTTTTCACTTATATTATTACAAATTCTTCAATTATTGTTTATTTTGATACCATACTAATAAATACAATCATCAAGAGTAACGTGAATTTGCAATAAATTCTTTGAATACTTATGCTTCCAAATACTTTTGAAATACTTTTTGCAATTTTTCTTTACATAGGTTTTATAATTTTAAACTTTGAGTTTTATTTTGAACAAAGGTGATTTTGTTTCATTACATATAATAAGGTATTTATAAAAGTAGTAGTAATAAGTATCATGTTTATTTTTCAAATTTATAATTAAAGGAATATATCAATTTATTTATTTTATATCAGTTGCAAACATTTTGAATTTTACATAATGTATTAAATAATATTTTCAGCATTACACCCTCCTGGTTAACAAAAAAAAAATACAATGGTCCCAACTTTAACCAATTAAAATTAAAATTAATAATTTTTTATCTGTTTAAGAAGAATTAAAAATTTGTTAAACACTTCGGAACTCTAGGAATTACTTCATTAGGTCGTGCAGTATTATTTAGATTAAGGGTAGTTAGACCTACATGATACTTATATTCGTAAATGCAGCATTATTCAAAATTAAAAAATTACAGAAAGTGAGAAATGTACATAGATGAATTCAACTCTCAAATTTGTTTAGAAACTAAATGTTTTTTTTCTGTATAAGCAATCACATGTTCGTTTATATGTTTGAATGGATTAAATTTCAGTACGTATTTGTTTGAGTTACATTATACAAAGTTTATGAAAGGGTAAAGTTTATAAACAGAGATGAAGACTCCGAATTAGAAAAGTTTAAAATATTTATATTTCAAAAGTTGGGAAATTACATATTTTATAAGTGAATCAAGTAAAGACGAATATTTACTGTATATAAATAAATGTTTATTTTATAGCCATTGAAACGATTAACATCAAGTATTATTTTGATCCATTACTAAAGACCTGTCATCTGTCTGCCGTGAAGAACACATCCGGTTACATCTTCTAATACTGGACCACAACAGTTCCTATCAGTCATAACACAAATTAGTAATGTTAATAACATACATATAAACATACATTAACTGGTATTAATGAATTTCTGTCATGGTTGTTGATTGAATTAAATTATAGCGATTTAACTTATCCTAGATATCGATTTCAATGGATCGACAATAATTATTTTAATTGAATCTTACCCAAAATAAAACACGTCAATATCATAGCCATTTGTTTCATCATAGGAAATAATACAATCATTTCATTCATTAAATAATAATAATAATAACCCATCAATGTAAATCTATGTACATTATATTTGAAACTACGAAATATTAAGATGGAAAATAATTTATAATTAATTCCAGTGTAAATGAGATTTTTACTTGAACTATGAATATAAACGGGTTCGTAAGACTCTACACTTTTTCTGCAAACTAATAGAGGCTCTTATTGGACTAAATTCGGAAGCTAGCACGCAAGACTAAACATAGTTAAATTAATTGTAATAAAAGAGCTTCTTAATTGAACTATGAATATAAACGGGTTCGTAAGACTACACTTTTTCTGCAAACTAATAGAGACTCTTATTAGACTAAATTCGGAGGCTAGCACGCAAGACTAAACATAGTTAAATCAATTGTAATAAAAGAGCTTCTTAATTGAACTATGAATATAAACGGGTTCGTAAGACTCTACACTTTTTCTGCAAACTAATAGAGACTCTTATTAGACTAAATTCGGAGGCTAGCACGCAAGACTAAACATAGTTAAATCAATTGTAATAAAAGAGCTTCTTAATTGAACTATGAATATAAACGGGTTCATAAGACTCTACACTTTTTCTGTAAACTAATAGAGGCTCTTATTGGACTAAATTCGGAGGCTAGCACGCAAGACTAAACATAGTTAAATTAATTGTAATAAAAGAGCTTCTTAAATGAACTATGAATATAAACGGGTTCGTAAGACTCTACACTTTTTCTGCAAACTAATAGAGACTCTTATTGGACTAAATTCGGAGGCTAACACGTAAGACTAAACATAGTTAAATCAATTGTAAAAGAGCTTCTTAAACTGTAAATATAAGCTATGTTTGTAAGACTATACATTTTTTCTCCAATCTAATACAGGCTGTTATTGAACGAAACTCGGCGACTGATACTCAAGACTATACAGAATTAAATCAATTATAAAAGAAATTCTTACTTGAACTTTATAATTGGTAATTATAAATCATTATTTTCGATCTAACCTAATCTAAACAATCGTCATATTACAACTACATACGAAAGCCACTTCATTACACTAAATATAATTATGTTCAAACTACCCTAACGTAAATAGCGGCTCATTTGAACCCCAAAAAAAGCTATTTCTTAAAAGTAAATATAACTACTTTCGATCTAACTGAGGTTTTATTGAACTACACGCACAACCTGGTTATTTAAAAATAATTATAACCGTAATTTAAACGAAACTTACTTGAACTACATATTCAACTCTTACTTTCCTCATAATATTATGCTTAGTAAAATATTGGTTCTCTAATATTCTAAAGGTATGAATCTAGTAAATTCACTATTTTAATGAATTCCAATTTCTCTCAAATTATGTTCTATTGTGTACAGGTTAATATCAATATAATGAATTTAAATTGATTCCAAGCGAAAAACATTGTTAATACCTTATATGCTTGTCGAAAGGTTGAAGAAACAAAGCAATATATTATTGGATCAATAATCAAAGATAAAAATTGAAGTATTATTGACATATACATAAAGACAATCCATCCAGTTTGTTTGAAGTCAATCTGGAACTGTTCTAGAAATGATGCCACATGTATTGGTCCCTGGCAGATTAAGAACTCTGCAACTACTGTAACTAGAAATAATTTATATTTTGATGAATTAATATAAAATATTTTGTACAATTAACTTTAAAGCACGCATATTCATTGATACATCCTAAAGCGAGTAGACCAATAAATATAATAATAAATAATATAATAAATTAGTGAGAAACATTAGGAAATATTATTGTAGAAATAATAATTTTATATAATTTATTTACAAGAGTTACATGAAATTTCTGAGTGTTTTTAATATTATAATACGTTATGTTCAAACCCATGACAAATCCTCCTGGCGTTCATCATATTTGAAAAACAATGTGAAATTTATATAATGGTTTGTGGTACTGTGATTGCATGTATAGATCTAATGTTAGCTTATCATAGAACGGATATTTTTGGACCGATTTGGTTAAAGTTTTGCTTTGCACGAATTTTGTAGGTATGTATAAAAGTATACCACAGATTTTTCGAGTAAATATTTTACATGCAAAAGAAGAGGCGGTTGGTAATAATAAAAGAACACTGTTTATGGGCTATTATATTATCTTATTTTTACGTTAATTTAAAAAAATAGCTGGTATGTTTGTTGTAGTCCACTGTTAAGTAGTTTTTAAATTGTAGAGCATAAAACAGCTGTATTAATTACTTATTTTAGATTTTTTAATCAAAGCTTTTACAAAAAAATAAATGCGCTGTTCTGGATAATCATATTTATATAAATACTGATCTTGAAGTAAGAAGACTTTTCCAAACTAAATATCCAGATATTGAACTACCATGAGACAAATGGTCAATACCAAGGTGGAAAACACTACTACTTGACAATTCAAGGGTAAGAATAAAAAGAAATGAACACTCTCACAAGTATATGGAAGTAAATATTTATGCTGTCTTGCTAAAATTTCTTTCAAAACCAAATTCGTTTATAAAAGTGTTCTTATGTAGTGTGACCAAATCTAATATTCATAAAATCATTAATAACATATAGTGAAGTTTTGCAGGAGTCTCACTGTTAATGGTTTCAAGAAGACCCAAAACAAAGAGTGAAGTTTGCCTCAGAGTCAATGTTTACGAGACTGGCCTGAATGGTATTTTCGAATTGTGTTTTCTGATGAATTTACATTTAAACTTACTTAAATAGCAGGTAGTTATTAAATTTAGTTAAAAATTATTATAAAAATATAATGTATAAAAATTAGTTATCTTTAATTTTTTTTTTTATTTTAAAAGTTACATGAACGTTTCATCAAAATCAGCTGAATATTTTTTGACCTAATAATACCATATGTAAAGGAAACAAGAGGTAGATAAGTTGTTTAAAGAACTTACGCTTCAGAGAATTTAGAAAGAAAATTAAGGGAAGTTTAATTTGGAGCTAGTCGCCATACTTATAAAGTAAATATAATAACTAGAAGGTTGAATAAATTAAGGGAGGAATTCCAAAGAGTTCGGGCTGCTGAGCTTTTTGAAGGAAACATCCATTTTATAAAACGAAAGGACTAAAGAAAAATTCCCAACGGTAGGTTAGGCGATGCCTGACTGTTTCGAATGACCAGCGATCGACGTGTATCGTATTACTTCAGTTTACTTTTACTTTCTTTCACGTTGGTTGCTCTAGCAGGTGAACGCATGACGGTACCTATTAGTTTTTCCACGGTACACGATAGCAGATTATAAACGAGATGATAATCGTGTAGTACGAGACATTAGGCTGTATTATTTGCCAGTAAATTGTCGGAAGCTTCAATTTCTAGTCGTACATCAACTGGACCTGATGTAATTAAATCTTTCTGTTTAGAACGATGTATTACAAAGCGAAGGAATTTATATTTAAAAGTATGTAGTTGACACAAGGAAAGGATTTCTATGTGTAGTAATATTGTCGGAATTTACGATTCATTTAAGATAAGGTCAAAATATAACTGCTGATATTATTGAAAGGAAAATATTTTGAATGTAGGTAAGTTGTTACATTCGAGAAACTGCACCTGTCAAAATGTAAAGCATCCTCCTTGATTTTATTGTTTATGTTTTTTTGGAACTCCAATTAATTAGGTTATTCAAGTTGAGATCTTATTTTACGGTCACGAAATATAATTTGTTGGAGGGAGTATTGAATACTTTTATAATTAAAAAGGGACATGAATAGGTTAGTCTATTTCGATCTTTTTCAAAAGATTCAATCTAAGCGAGTCTAAAACCATCACGTACGGAACTCTCTAGTATATTCAACTTACGTTTAGATTAATGAGTGTAGTATCGTTACAGTGTAAAAAATTCAAATCGAAGGCCAAACGTGTTCATCTTTCACGTTAACCACTATCCGATTATAGAACTGAGAAGGAGAGGTTTGAATAATGTGCCGTTACACCTGCTCCCTACCATCCTGCGTTGCCGAGTTTGTTCTTTTCACTTTCTCTGATAGATAATCGTTTTTTTTTTTTTGGTGCTGGAAATTTTTAAATGTCTGGTACGATCCACTTTTTTAACTGTAAACTAGTGTCTAATGTCATCAAATTGGAACGCTAAGGCGTTGGTGACCAATTTTACTATTACACCTCTACCACCCTCGATTGTTCGTATCACAGTCCCTAATATGCAATATACTTTCAAACGGTTTTGTGATCATATACTGTTAATTGATATGTCTACGAATTGTATGGTTATTATCGTACGTTGAAGACGCGTAAGGCCTCTGAGAACGATCACACGCTACAATCTCGTTTATCTGGCAGTGTACTTTTATCTCTAAACATAAAAACGAGAAGCAACCTGGAACTAGAAGCAACAACAAGAAGATATTTGGATGAACCTGTGGGTCACAAAATAAATCTAATAAAAAAATGGAATAGTATTCCCCTCCCAATTAGCTGGATCTACAACATTTTTGTTGTAGTTTTGAGTTAGATCTTTAGGTTTCTTGACCCAATTTTGTTATCCCTCTCTCACCAATACTAATATTATGCATCTAAAATATCAAAGCTCTTAATAATACATTTATTTACTATATTGTGGATTATATTTATGGTTTAAATATCACCTGATAGTATAAGTCCTTTTTTAGCAGATGATTGTCTTTCTTCTAATCTTTCTTGATTTCCAATATCTGCTCGAGATGATCTCCAGATGTTAAGACCAATGAAAGTATACATTATGGTTATAGATACAAACGGAATAAAGAATGATAAAGAAAAATCCAATACAAAGATTAAGTTCCATTCTTTTGTTGTCTTATCACAAGGCGGGTTTCCAACTGCATTACATATTTTTTCCTTAAACATGAGGAGTATATATTAGTTATAAGTAACATAGTGCAATCCCAATACAAACATAAACTTTCACTTAAAATAAATATGTTAAATCCTTGCATTTAATTCAAATGCCATTTATTATTGTACATTATACAAAATATCTCTACGTACCCCCTCGAAAAAATAATGTTTTGACAAAAACGATGTCGTATTAAGCAAAAACTTGTTTTGATTCATGACCTATGACAGCAAACAGAAAACTAATATGTAAATGTTGACAACATGAAACCCTACAGTAGACTAAAAAATATTATATATATATATATATATATATATATATATATATTATCAAGGTTATAAATATATATCGAAGAAAAAATATTCGGTAACATACTATATTAAAAATAAACTATTTTCGTCGCTATTTTGACCTTTCTATCCCTTTACTAACATGTACATAACTCTAAATAGGAAATTTTTTGCGTTATGCTTGTTTTCATGTTTGTTTGTTTTTTTTTTAACTAAGTACGAAACTGTTTTTATCTAATTCTTTGAAATTGGTTTTTTGTGCAAAATTTAAAAAATTGACGAGATGAATCGTCGTTGATTAAAATATTGCTATGGCTGTTTAACGTATGCAGGTTATACTGATATATTTAATTAAACGTTTGCCATCAATTGTGTATTTAAAAATGAACACACGAGATGCAAGAATAAAAATCATTTCAGATATTAGGTGAAAAAGCAGAACATGGAATTTGAAATATGATCTTGTACTATAATATCACTATAAACAGTCCTGTAGTATATATATATATATATATATATATATATATATATATATATATATATATATATATATATATATATATACTACATTATATATATAACGACTGCGATTTACTACCTAGTTAATACAATGATTATTGAGAACTCTCATTGACACATTCATACTATTTAAAATTAATTACTATTTACTCTTAGAATTATTTTTTAATAAATTATTTTAAATCCTTAGATTAATCTTATTAATAATACTTAAAACATTAATTATTGAAACATCGTTCAAATATGTATGTTCAAGGCTTTGAGGTTTTTGTTTAAAAATATTTGTAATGCATAATATATAAAGACAATTTGAATTACAATTGTTTACTCATATGATTTATATTTACTGTTCCTTTTGTTGAATCCATTAGAACATATAAAACACTGACCACATCATTTAAGGGGGAATTTGACTCAATAATAATATGTTGGATACGTTGGATATTATTTAAACATATTTTCACTTCTTTTAAAAATAGAATTATTAACGCACAAACATATGATAATAATCTTGATGACTTTAATGTCAAATATTTAATGACTTAATACTTATTTAACAGCAAGACCTTTGTATAATTTTAAAGCGTGTTTCTTATCACATTTATTGTAAGTTCTGCCGACTTCGAAGCGTCTTTATCTATTTCATTTTTTGAGTTTCCCTTTTGATTGGCTTCACTCAATTATTGTTATTGGTGCAATCGAAGTGTTATCATCCAAAGTTTAAGGTAACTGACACTGTAAAGTGTACTTAGTAATATTCCATATCATGAGTGTGAATGTAAAGCTATGTTTTATCCAGTATAGAAACTTGCGTGACTACAATGAGAAGAGAATTTAAATTTGAACTACATGAGATGATAATGGAATAGTTCAAACGATCCTGTATGGTTGTTTTAATATGAAATACATTAAGTATGTATATATGCATTCATTATAACATAAGCGTTATTGAGGTTTCACTATTGAAACGCAATTAAATATTGGTTTTAAAACCTAGAATCTATCAATATTGAGTTTTATTTTAAATATATATAATCAGAATATTAACAAAAATGTAACGTATCACCAAATTGGAGGAAGGTAATTTGTAAAAGTTCCCAAAATATTGCTTAATAAATTAAAATATAAAATAGATACAGTTACTGTAAAAACTATTATCACACGAACTACGTTTTACAACAACAAAATTGACAATTAGCTAAATTGTTAGAAAGTGAATTAATTCTAGACACTAATAATTTCATTAAGATTAGTTGAGTAGAAAATGGTAATATAGATATATTACCAATAATGAATTAAATTTATTTAATTAAAAAACTTTAAATAAATATAATTATCTCAAATGGCATATAGTATCTATATAATCCGCATTAACCACACAAATAAAATATTAATAATAAAAACTTTACTATACTTTAGAAGTCTATTTTTTTTTTTTATTACACTCCTCTACTTAGGGAGAAATAACTATCATAAAAATTACCCCACAAAGTTATGTAAGTTGAAACTTACTAGTATTGATTGTTGCATAAGGTCCTATTAAACAATTTTAGTGTCTAATTTTTTTAATTACATCATTCAATAATATTAATTATTTAGCCTATTTTAAACTCGTAACCAAATATTGTTACACTATTATGAGTTAATACTTGACATCATTCTTTGTTTATACACAGGTTAAAATCTATTTGAGATTTGACAGAATCATGAATAAACTATAGTCTCTATTTGTTACAGTGAAAATATGCAATTGAGATTCTAAGAACTAAAAGATCTATTTAACAATCTACGAGAATGTGAATAATGTCCTCACTGTTTCTTGAGTTAGAATTCTTATTCCTTTTTTTTGTCAGGATAAGAGTCGGAATGTTCTGTTCTCTTAGTAGTTTATTAAGCTTTCTTACAAACAATATATTACGTGGGCCGGTTGGCAAGGGAACGTGTTTCTAAATTTATGTTTCCTTTAATAAGCATTATTTGCCCGAAAAATTGTCTTTTCATACAGGAGGGAGGAGAAAATCGAAGTCAATTTATAAATTTACTTGTATGTATAAAGTTGTATCTATAGTAATATTATAATTGGTCGTACTTTGTTAAATACGAAATTCAGGTTATTAAGTTTTTTAAATTTTTTTTATTATTATTATTTTTTTTTTTATTCGAAACTAAAAATGTGGAATATCACATTGGTAAGTAAATTTTGTTTTATATGATAGCTTTTTCTCGTAAACTATGTTATTTATTTTATGTAATCCGTTCATGTGTTAACATTGTGTTGAATAAACATCATTGTTTAAGGGATAAGTATGGGCCTAATTCAAAATATAACATGTTTAGAATTCGTGTCAAATTTTAAAATAATTGTAATGACTTTTAAGATAACTAAGGAGATGGTATATCTTGTTTTCATTTAACCACGTGTTTTCTTTGTCATGATATGTTACAAAGTGCATAATCGCATGTTTTCCTTTCCCGCGAAGTTAATCATCCACCAATTTGAAGTCTTGAGGTTGCTTTTGCTATCAGGTTTTAGCAAAATAATCCTGTATGGAATATGATTTCGTTCAGTTGTGTCTTATGGGAACATGTCTTAATTTCATGCTAAGTGTTTAAATTTTTATGTTAGTAAATGTGATTAAAACATTTTTAGTTATTAGTACTACACTCTTTTGTGCTTTATTATTACTTGTAAATGATTGATCGTTTCCCGTTGTAATATACCATATTTCTTATAAGTGGGTTCACCTAATTTCTCTTTTACTTGATAAAGCCTCAGAATCTCTTTTGAAACTTAGATCTTTTGTTCATATTAGAAAAAAAATGAAACTTCATCCCTAAGTTTTAGGTTTTCTCCTCTTAAAATTTTATTATAAAAGTTTTTTTTTACCTCGAGTCTTTTTATAATATCACACTATTTATTCTTTTATTTTTGATGTCTCTGATTTGTTTCCTTATGTCATATTTTTTTTTAATTTTTGTGAAGTCTAAAGGGTTATTTTGTTCAAATACAACATTAAAATATTTGGTATAAAACCTGTCTTTTTTGTAAGCTTAAGTTATAGAAATATAGGCTACTAAATAATATATAAACTTTTACCTTTATTTTTGACCATAATGTGATAGCATAGCATATCTTCTATTATTTCATTACATCGTTGTGTTATGCTTCCTATATTCTTATTAGTCAAGTTGTTTTTCATTGTTGAAGTGGGTACCTTAATCTTTTAATAATATTCGTATTTTTTACGTGTTTTAGTATCATTTTTATTATTGTATCTGCTAAAGTTTTTGAATGTTAAAAATCCATGCTTATAAAGTGATACAGTCTCTGGATGATAATATATATTAGGTTTAGCTTGAAAGGGTGTTGGGTCCTATAAAAATGGTGATTAATCTGTCCATTTTATTACGGGTGGCCAAAATCAAAATTTAAAAAAAAACTGTATATAGGCGATTGTATTTATGTTTTATACATGAATTACATGATAGTATAATTTGAAATGTCTCAAATTAAAGTTGGCCCATAGCTTAAACATCGTGGTCAACTTTTATCTTTCAATTTGTTTTAAAATCTGTGTATTGTAGCTGCTTAACAAGTTATTCCGGGCTTTTTAATACTAATTCTTGAGGTATAGCTAGTTATTAAATAAATTCCATTACCTTTGATGGATTTACCGTATATTATTTATTTTCTAAAGTGCCAAGTATGACAGGTCTGTCTCTTTTTTTTACATGGGTGGAGGATTTTGTTTGTGACGTATGATTTCATGCGCATTTGAGGAGTGATACGAGTTGTATTAATTGCTACAGAAAATCTAGTGGCCACGCAGTAATCCAGTCACTATGTCCGCAGATCACTCCTTTTTGTGGCGTCTTAACGGGCTATTGTCCATCCTTAGATTGCACATTACTCGTTCATTTGTCACAAAACTTCCGGTTTTCCTTCAAATTTCTTGGAGAGACACACCTGCGTGCTAAGGTATGGGATACTCGGCAGGCAGGTTTTGGACGAATGAAATGGCATTCAGTCGTTTATTGGTACACCTGCCTCCTCATTCCCTTAACACTATTGTGTTACATTTTGATTCTGATTTTCCTGATTTATGTTCAGCTACGAGTCTGACTATAGCATTTCGTTTTGTGTACTTCTTAATTTTTGAATTCTCCTTGTCCTTCAAGTATCACATTAATTGTTATGAAATAATAAGACTATATGTTAATTTACACTGTCTATATGAGTCGGTATTCAATTCTAATTCTTTTACAAACTTTTTTTAGGTATACTTTTTTCTTTTTTTTTATTAATTCAATATTACAACTGAGTATCTAGCCATCTAGCATTTTACACTTCATACTTTTACACTTGTAAGGGATATGACCCAATGGTTATTCCCTATCACTCTAGTCCATTAGATCTGAAGGCTTGGTCCTCTTCAGTCTTCTCTCCACCCGAGTGACATCCAATAGTCCCTGTACCTCATGGTGTTCATGTTGAATGATGCGTTGTTTATGCTTCCTTGCCTGTTTTTTTTTTTTTTTTTTTTTTTATTTCATCGCTGACTAGGTCTATCTGCAGTTTCCTATGTAGATTATCGTTCCTGATGTACCAGGGTGCATCTACTATACATCTAAGCACTTTATTTTGAAACACTTGAAAGATATTTACATTTGTCTTGCTAATGCAGCCCCATAGCTGAATTCCGTAGATCCACACTGGTCTTAAGACCTGCTTATAAATCAATAGCTTGTTGTGTATTAACAGTTGTGATTGTCTTCCAAGCAGCCAATACATTTTCCTGAACTTCAAGTTTAGTTCTTGTTTTTTCTTTTTGACATACTCTTTCCATTTGAGTTTTACATCCAGTGTCATTCCCAGGTACTTAGCCGAATTAGCATAGGGAACTGGATCAGAATTTATTAAAATTGGGACCGGATGATTGGACTTGCTGTTTATGAAATTAAAATTGACTGACTTTGTTTCGTTAAGACCAATTCACCATTTTATGGTCCATTTACACACCTCATCGGTGGCCTTCTGGAGCTTTGTTACTGCTTTCTCATGTATTTTATCGGTTGCTAGAATCGCAGTATCATCTGCAAATGTACCAATTATTGATTATTCTGGTGTAGGAAGATCCCTTGTGTACCCAGTTAGTAACTAGGTTTATTATTAGATTTAAAATCTTTGTCATTTACTCATTTTAATTTTTTTTATGTTATTAACTTAAATCCATTATAAAGACATATTTTATATTTTTTCTTAAGATTATTCAATTGCAGAATATATATGTATACCACACACACACACACACACACACACACACACACACACACACACACACACACACACACACACACACACACACATATATATATATATATATATATATATATATACACTTGTATCATTACGTAAAAATCTCAGCTTTTATTAACTTTTATTTTATAAACTTGACTCATTGAGCTTTTAAGATTTTGCTAGACTTTACAAGACTCTTACTTTCGAAATAATAATGTTTGTCGTAATTTTTTTCATATTTTGAAAAATAAATAATTTTTTGAATATTTTGATATTTTGAAGTAAAATAATAAAACTTACCAGACCAACAATATACAATAGTGCACAAATCCATATTGATACATTAATCTTAAGTGTTCGAGGTATACTGAATGTAGATTGTGCAATGAATGGATGACATACTGCAATGTAACGGTCTACAGTGATAGCTAGTATTATCAGAATATATGCTACATAGAGTGTACCACGAATACAGTTATTTAACTGTACAAGGGCAATTCCTCCCCAACTGAAAAAAAAAATTTAAATCGTAATTACAACATAAATAGAAATAATTCTTCAACATGAATTAAGTTACATTGCTAACTGTGGGGTACTTTTGACACTTTTAGCAGGAGTTGAATATTCATAATTAAAAAGATTTCTCTCTCCCTTATTGGGTTCTATGTGTATTAGAAAGTTCAACAATATAATGGTTATGATTTTAGTTGTATGAATTGATTTACTCACTGTAAAGTAACAATAGTATTTATTATGAAACATTCGTGTTTATAGTGATTCATTTATTATTATTATCATTTGTTTAGAGTCAACGTTTGTAATTCCGAGACTCCTTAGATAGATATAAACGTGCACTCCGAGATATCTAGCTGGGTCAACACATTAATCGAGAGCATAGATGGATCTACAGAAGGTATTGGAAAAAGATGATCAAGGTTGACAGGTTACACCTGGAAAGAGAATTTACTGTTGCATAATGCACCTCGTGAGACTCAAACCAGTTCTTGGATTATGGTTACATATCTGGTGAGTTATATTGAATAAAATTAAACGCCATCCAATCAGTTTAATTTTAATAATATGACATTATGAAAGCAAGGGCTAAAATAATATCATTACGATATAACTTTAATTACGATATTACAACTAAACAATTAAAAAATAATAATGATATTAGGAAATTAATATTTAGAAGAGATGTATATTCTGAAAAGATGGTTTAAAAATAACATACATTAGATATTTTGTTTAAATATAAAATCATTTAAGCCCATGTGTAAAAAATGGGCATTTAAGTTTTACGTATAAATGAACAATGGGATAGTACACTTGGTGTAATTCACTCTTATCTTGCCATCTGGTTAAACGTACAGTATATGTTTAAGCAGGCGTTGTGTTTTTGTCTGCAATATTGTAACTAGGCATTAGGTAGAGACGTTAATAAAAGCAATAAGAAGACATGAATTGTGTTACGTCAAACGTAAGATTTTAAGAATCATGTAATATTTTACAAAATCATAAGATGTAAAAAACAATAAGTTTTTAAATAACATAAGTTAAATGTGTAAAGTTGTAAGGTAATATATATATATATATATATATATATATATATATATATATATATATATATATCTTTTGATGTAACGATTGGGTTTAAAAAAAACAATTTTATTTTATTTAAAACACAATCTCTTTTATTTACTACAACCTTTTTATATACGTAATTATAATAACTTCTCATATACATTGAGATGTGTATCGTTGTAGGACCATCTGAACACTGACTTTCTAATGCCCTAGGTATAAAACAATGGCTTTGCTTACTATGGTAAATGCAATGAAATACTATTAACTAACTTACTACTAAGCTAAAATCAAGGACATAACTCCTCCATCCCTAAATAAAACTTCCAGGGGTGGTTGAGCTGTTGCCGTATTCGGGGTTGTTTTGTGATACCTTTTAAACAGTGCGTAAAACAGTCCTATAATAAAAATTCCTATAATGTAATAGTCCAAACACTGATAATTTTGGTGACATTTATCTTTTTATCAATTTTGGAAATAGTGTTAAGCTTAATCTTATCTAGTTCTAGATTATTTACATTTACCGAAAACTCTGGTTCTTGATCTGTTTGTATGTTCAGGTCGGAAACATCCAGGAATTTGGGGTGTACTCCCTTAGTTCTAGACATATGGAAAAGTGGTTTATTATTATATATAATGGTATTGTTATTTGGCTTCAGGAATATACCTTGAAGAGTTATTGTATTAGTTTCTTCTTTGTTAACTAATTTTAAAGTTTCTTTAGTGCTGAAAGTTGCTAAATATTGATTAAGTTCAGAAATCCAATCAATAAAATTATCGATAATTTCAAGGGCTATATATTTACACTTATCTGCTTTATTGTCTCTAATTATAGTTGTTTCGCAGTCAATTTTCTTATGTGATATTTGGTCTAATGAGCAAAAGTATTTGGAATTAATCTTATTTTTACAATTATTGTCTAAACCTAAAATCTTAGAGCTTGAGACTAACATATATTTAACAATGGGTATTATAGTTAAATATTTTGCATCATACATAGTAGGTACAGACCTTAATTTATGAATATTAAAACTAAACTTTTCAACAATAGGTAAATTAAGGAAATATACGATATTCTCTACATCTAGCATACAATTAACCTCAATTTGATTCTCTAACTCCCACATAATTTCTGGTTTCGGTTCAATAGGCATTCTCTCGTCATAATATGCTTCTATTTTTCTTATTTCTAAATACAATTCTTTAATTGAGATAATGTTGGGGTTAAGCACACCAAGCTTACAGAATGTCAAAGAGTTTTATAAATCAGTTACTACCTGCAATATCATATTATACAAATATTCAATTGGTTAAGTATGTTTCTGAGTTTTTCTAATGCCACAAAATCATTTATGTTATTATTTACGTTAACAATTTTATTTTTTAGTTCAATAAAGTTCTCTTCGATAACATTGAATGTTTTATTATATTCTATAATTATATTTTCACTGAAAGAGTATTGATTTTCTAATTGATTGGTTATGCCTCTCTGTTTATTACCAATTTTTTCTAATATATTATCATATTTTTTTTTCCAACATAGGCATTTAGATTACCTGTGAAAAATTTTATTACAGATCCCAGCCCATTTATTATTCCTCTTTTGTTTCTTACATTATTAGTATTTTCTAACAAAACAATTTCTAATTTTTCCTGAACAATATCCCTAGTATGATTGATAAATTAAAAATTATTAACAATATCTCTGATTTTATTTCCATTGTCGGTTACAAATTTTACTCGGCCAGTTGGCTAGCATTACAGTTATTACAGTTGTTTTTAAAATAACTTAACACATTATTGCAATAATTCTCAACATGATTTATATGTAAAACAAAATCTCTTAAATTAAAATGATGGACAAATGTATGATAAGATGATCTCAGTTTAGCAGTTCCTACATCAATAGGAATTATTCCTAAGTTGGTGGAGATATCATTGATTTCTGTTGTGTGGGCAGCTGCTTTCTCAAGGAACAGGAAGGTCCTGGAACAGGAATTAAGTTAGGATTACCTTTCTGATTACTTATTTTTCGTGGTCTTTTAATATTAGATAAATGAATCTTATTTTTCGTATTATAATGTCTTGGTTTTATTCCTGCTGTTTTTGTTTTTTTATTTACCGAGGAAACTTCTTATTTATTGTACTTGTTTATTGTTTTTCCTTGTTTTTGAACAGTTTTCACGTAGATTTCAGCCGGAATTTCTGGTAAGGGTTCCTTGGTTAAATTGCATTGAGTTTGAATACTTTCTTTAAGCTTTTAGTTGGCTTCCTTAATATATTCATATAATTTTTGAGTTTTTTCCTTATGACTTATCACATAATCATTAGCATATTGATTTTCAATGTCAATGTTTAAAACGTTACTAGAATTAATGTATCCATAAAGTACTTCAAATAGTGTCAGTTTTGTCACAGAGTGTATGCTATTATTATACGCTATGATTGCGTACTTTGCCTTTTTAATGATATTGTTATTCTTAAATTCATCTAGATCATTTAATAATCTGACATGTTCTATTAATGGAAATAATGATATGATTATTTAATTCCACAAAACAGCTTTAACTCCAACATATGTTTCGCCGTTAGGCATTTTCAAGCAACTAAATTGAAAACAATACACGCCTAAACTAAAAATGTGAGACAAAAGGAAAGGATAGAAGAGTAAAGGGGTTGAGAAATGACTAAAAAAAGGTCAAAGATCTAACCTGTGGGCTGGAAGTGGGGGTGTTTTAGAAAACAAAGGTTACCTGATCTTTGACCTATCTTTTGTCATTTCTCAACCCCTTTACTCTTCTATCCTTTCCTTTTGTCTCACATTTTTAGTTTAGGCGTGTATTGTTTTCAATTTAGTTGCTTGAAAATGCCTAACGGCGAAACATATGTCGCAATTAAAGCTGTTTTGTGGAATTAAATAATCATCTCATTATTTCCATTATCATGGAATTCCATCATGTACCGACTGTTGTAACATTAAATTATGTTCTATTAAGGTTGAGTGAAATCTTTCACATAACCCATTTGAAGGTGGGTGTTGGGTACTAGTAAAGTGAATTTTAATTTTCTACAGTTCCAAAATTTCTTTAATTACTTTGTTATTGAATTCTGTTCCATTGTCTGAAACAATTACTTTGGGAACACCGTAATGTGTAAAGTACTCTAAGAATTTATCAGCTATCTCTGTAGCGTTGGCACTTCCCACGCGGTACAGCAGTGCATACCGAGAGAAAACGTCTACTATACTAAGAAACTTTTTTTTTTCTAGTGATATACAGTCCACGTGTACTATCTGAAGTGGCTTCATTGGTGTGGGTGTTAGGCTTATTTCTAGATTTAAAGGTACTCTCTCATACTTTGTTTGCAAGCATATTTCACAAGTATTGATGAAATTTTGAAAAAAATTTGCGTTTAATTTGTTTATAGGTTTCTTGAATGCCTCTGTGATTTGTTTTACTTGTATGATAGTTATTAACTATTTCTGGAATTTCATATTCATCAGTTACATCTAATAATTTAGTATTACATTTTATTATCCAAAGTTTAGAACATTTAAAGTGTTTAGATATACATGTAGCAAATTGTTCGTAAAAATCGTTTTCAAAGTAAATATTATATTTAACGTTTGGTACTAAATATTCCTTTATGAATTTAACAATATCATCCTCTAAATTATTCTCAAAAATTTCGACAATTAATCTCATCTTAGTGATTCCAAACAGTTGGACTATTTTTGTCCTTTTTGGTTGGTATTTTACTAATGATAGAAAAATTTGGTTCATCCCAAAATTTACAGGTTCGTCCTTGATAGGGATTCCTACTTGCATATTTTCTTCAAAATTTGAATGGATAGTCTGGTTACTGTCTTGTTGGTATTCCTCTTGAATGAAATGTCGGTCGTCCTCATTTGCATCAAAGTTAGCTATCATGGATTGGTTATCATCCAGCTCCGGGATGTAGAGTCTTCTAGATTTTGCAATCATCTGTTGTAATTATTTGTCAGCAATATTCTTGTTGTCTATGTCATTGCCCTCTATGACATTTAAAATAGATTCTAGATAATGCGTCGGCGTTCTGATTCAGTTTTCCTCTTTTACATTTTATTTCGTAGTCGTACTCTTCACGTTTTAGGCGCCAGCGTAATAATTTAGAATTCGGCTCTTTTACAGAGAATAGCCATTGAAGGGGCTTATGACTTGTGTAAATTTTAAATTTTCTACCATACAAATAGGGTCGAAAATATTTCGTTGCCCAAATAACCGATAAACACTCTTTCTCTATAGTTGATAAATTAATTTCGGAGCTATTAAGCGTTTCACTAGCATACGCTATAGGTAGATCTTTTCCTTTTGTTTCTTGACTTAATATAGCACCTAACGCAAAATTACTCGCGTCCGTAGTTAGTATGAATTCTTTATTAAAATCCGGATATTGAATTATCGGCTCGTTGCATAAAACATTTTTACAAATTTCGAAACTTTTGATGTACTCTGGATTTTTCGTGTCTATTTTTACATCGTTCTTTAAGCATCTAGTGAGAGGTTTGGGTAATTTGGCAAAATCTTTAATAAATTTTCGATAGTATCCTAATAATCCTAGAAATCATTTTATTTGTTTTGTTGTTTCGGGAATTGGATAGTTTTTAATAACCTTAATTTTGTCCGGATTTGGTTTAACTCCATTTGGCGTTACTATATGGCCTAAATATCCTACCTCTTTTCTTAAAAATTCCGTGTTACCAATTTGTACTTTAAAATTGGCTTTCCTTAATCTATTAAAAACTTCCTTTAATCTGTAAATGTGTTCCTGAAGGCTGGTGGAGTAAACTATAATATCATCTAAATAAACAAGGCAGGTTTCAATTTGAATCTCCCTTAGTATAATATTCATAATACGTTGAAATGTCGGTGGCTGTTCTTTAACCCAAATGGCATTCTAAGAAATCCTAAATGTCCCGTTTCAGTTGAAAAGGCCGTTTTTTCGATGCTACTTGGATCCATTTCGACTTGGTGAAAGCCCGATGCAAGGTCAAGGGTAGTAAAGTACTGTGACCTTCCCAACTTGTCAAGGATGTCCGTGATATTGGGCAGTGGGAATTTGTCATCGATTGTCTTCGCGTTTAGTCCTCGAAAATCAATTACGAGTCTAAATTTCTGCTTATTTGATGCGTCCACTTTTTTTGGCACAATCCACACGGGTGAATTCCATGGTGAATTAGAAGGTCGTATTATTTTTTGCTGAACCATGTCTTTTATTTGTTTGTCGACTTCTGTACGGTAAATATCCGGGTATCTGTAATTTTTAGAATAGACAGGACGTTCGTCTGTAGTTCTGATAACATGTTTCATTTGGTTGGTAAATGTCAAGTCATGATTTTCCATATGAAATATGTCAGCATATTCTTCAATTAATTTAGTTATTGTTTGATTTTCTTCAGAATGCATATGGTCCATTCTAACTTTAGTAATATCAAATTTGTTATTTTTGTGGTTAATCATGTTAAAGTTAGGGATGTTTTTTATTTTTTCGCAGCTAATAATTTTATAATTTTCAAATGGTTATATTGCTATAGGTTCAATTTTCAAATATTTATCTGTAGTGGTGTTGTTAATTATAGGACAATAGGCTTCCCCGTTTACGACTTTTATTATACCTCAGTAGGTATTTCTAATCCATTAGTGTATTTATAGGTTAATACTCCTTCTCCATTATTTAAATGATTTAATTTTATTTTTATTATTTGTTTGTTTCTTGCTTTAATTAGGTAGTTTAATTTGATGGATTGGTCAATATTTGGTTTGGTAGCCTTGTCAGCATTTGGTCGTTCTGTGTTACAATATAATATATACAAAATTTTATCACAAAATTTTAATTGATTTTTCACAAAGTCTGTTTATTTTTAATTCTTTCATATTGTCAAGACCTAGTAATACATCAAAATCTCTATGAAAATCGAACAAGTAAAATTTCGTCTCTTTGTTTCCTAATAAAGGCATTTTACAGATGAATTTTTCTTTAGAAACGCCGTGTGCTGTTGATATTTCGAATGGCTCCTGTTTTATTGTGTTTTAAAAGAGTTCAAACGCTAAATTTTTCCTAATAAAAGATCTAGTGCTTCCTGTATCTATTAAAATTTTGAAATTAGTTTTTGGTTCGTAAATATAGGGCAGTTCATTAGTGTCATTGTCAATATTCATTATGGCAAATCTTTTTCTATTGGTGTAATTCCTAAAAAATAGTTATTTTCGGCTGTGTTACAAGCGTTGTTTTCTTCATTAACGACTTCGAAATTATAACTATCTTGATAATTATTGATTTCGTCTTCTGTGTCTTCGAAATTTGTCACGTTTTGTTCGGACAAGGTCATGTTAGGCATTTGTTCAGTTAATTGATACATTGAATAGTCATTGATTTCTTCGCCTACTTGCTTTCCGGTGATCTGATAGAGTTTATTTTGTCTCATCGTGTTTCCTGTTTGTTTTGTAGATATGCTCATTGGTGTAGGTTGGTAGTGTTGGTGGTTGGGTTTATGATTAGGATGATTTTGAATTGGTCTTTGAGATGAATTATTACCCGTATAAAGTTGTTTATGGTAAGGATTAAAATTTGTTTGAGGGTGTCGATAATTATTTTGGAAGTTTTGTATTTTTGGCTGTGGTTTACGAACTAGCATATGCTGTGTTTTAGGAACGATGTGCGGTCTGTTAGTCTGAAAATATTTGTTACCTCTAAATTGAAAATCATTGGTCAACATACCTAGAGCTTCTCCAAGGGTTGTGGGATTTTTCGTTCTCATTAGAGACCCCAAAGGTTCATTAAGTCCTCTTAATAAAACTCTTAGAGCTAACTTTTGTACATAACTACACAAAATGTCTTGGCTGGCTGGTTCCTTATTCATAAAAAAAGCTACTTGTAGGTTCAACAATTTTTGTATCCTATCATAAAAACTAAATGGAGTTTCTCCATTTTCTTGTTTTAGCTCAGATATCTCTAGGTTTAGAGTGAAACAATCTCGTTTGTCAAGATAGCTAGAAAATCAAGTTCTCCTAACATCTAGCCATGCATAACTGTTTGAACTAACTACAAGTTCTAAGGCTTGACCCCTTATTTTAGCTAAAATTGAAGAAAACAAGTACTCCTTTTGGAAGTCTTCTGGGTTGTCTGCTACAAACAATTTAGTTACTATCTTGTCACATATTGTAATGAATCTATTTAGCATAGTTGGTTCCCCAGTGAACTCAGGAATCATGTCTAAATACTACTTTTTCAAAGTTGGAATAGCCATTGCAACAAGAATTATATAAAATTAAATTTCTAAATAATATATAATGCAGTATCCTACTTACAGCTAATCTAAGTTAAACCTTATTCTTGTCTACAATTTTTATGGAATTATTAATATTGATATGCTTTCAATATTTTAAACAATAATATATTATTTCTCAATAATATTTAATATATGCAATTTACTCACAGAATCCAAAATACTTTGCTCATTGTACACTGATAACAATACACATGAAACTTTCACAATCTTCACCAATTGCTGTCTTCTTCTTTCTTCTTGGTAGCGAAATGCTCTCCTCTTTCTTATTTATTGAAGTTTCGTTTTGGTATTTCACGAACAGTTAAAACTGAAGAAAATTATATACATTAATTTCCTGAAGTATATCCTACCGACTGCGCCAGTTATATCTTTTGATGTAACGATAGGGTTTAAAAAAAAAATTTAGTTTAATTAAAACACAAACTATTTTATTTACTACAACCATTACTATATAATTATAATAACTACTCATATACATTCAGATGTGTATTTTTGTAGGAGCATCTGAACACTGACTTTCTCTTGCCCTGGGTATAAAACAATTACTTTGCTTACTATGCTAAATACAAGATATACGTGCTAGGAACTAACTTACTACTAAGCTAAAGTCAACTACATAACTTATATATATATATATATATATATATATATATATATATATATATTAAATTACCAGAATAGTCTGTTGTGTGCCTTTGTTTAAAAAAAAATCTTTCATGACGCGTTTCATGACTTCAATCCCGTCTTTAGTTAAGCATTAAATGCTCACTCGATTGAGGCGATTTAATAAAACGTTGAAAACATTAACCCCACTCAAAACAACTTCAAAATACACATAATATAAACATACGTCTAAAAATGTCGTTGAAAACCATCGTGTCATACAAAATGTCCGAAGTCACAATACCGACTATCCTCGTAATATAATATGTTTGTTTAAATATTTTTTACCTTAGAAATTTTCAAGTAATTATTTTTTTACATTTATAATTGTATTAATAAAAATCTGTGAGTCGTTTCAGATTTATAATACAAAACACACACACCCACACACCCCCTACCCACACACACACACACAACACACACACACACTGCAACGCACCCCTCCCCCCGCTGCTATACGAAAGAGAGCGATGTTGCAAGACTTTTTAAGTGGTCGTGGGTTCGAGTATTTGCTTCTTCGTTGCATTTACCCAAAATCCCTTATTAAATTCTTAATTATATATATATCACACAAGATCTAACACTACTATTTCAATTAAATCTTATCCTAACATATTTCATAATTATATCAAATTCAATTTCTATTACTATCTTACCTTTTTTCTCTTCTAGACTTAGTCTCAAAGGTGTGTCCTTTGGAGCTAGTTTTTACCTCATCAAATTAAAGTTATTTTCTTTTCTTTTGAAACTTATCTTTGTGAACACTTACTTTCTTTTTTGACTATTGTTTGTAATTTTAATTTTTAAGGATATTTAGTAAACAAAGTACAAAGTTGATATATTACAAATTTATTATATCTGGCACAATTTCATCTAAATGAGGAAAACTCCTAAATTTAAGTATTAAATCTTTACAACCAAATTTTAGTCGCCTTTATCTTACATATGATTTCAAAAGTTACCTTTATACACAAATTGCTATAAAGTTATTCCTATGTTAATATGATATTCCTTAATTCTACACAATTATATTCTTATACTACTAAAATTCACATTTAAACCCTATTATTATTGTTTTGACCAATCTGTTACTTTTTTATTTATTTGATATTTTATTACTGTTAATGACTCTAATTGGCTTTAATAATTTCTTTCCTTTCTCTATTTTAAAAATTACTTTAAGTTTAAATTTTGACTTTTAGTTTTTCAAGTTTAATAAAGATTTGATTTATTAAAAAGCTTGATTTATGCAGTACCTTTTTATTGTGGATAGTGCATGTCCTTTAGTCCTTTCTTTTTGGATTGCAGTGGTCCCTAAAGATCTCGCCCAGTGATATCTTCTTCTGGGGAATCTTCAGAAGTCCTGTTCCTGATGAATTTTCTTTTCTTCGGCGATGACGACAAGTATTAGTTGAATATTTGCCAGAGTTCGTATTAAAAATGTCTTCTGTAAGCTGAGTCCGGATGTATTGTTGTCTTCTTGAAGGCCGACCCTGCTTTTGGTTATCTTAATTAACCTTGAGAAGTACTGAAAACTGACGAATTTTTCTGTGCGACGATTTCCTCTTCAGACTTAAGAGAAGCGTGTGATCTTCCTGGATGTTGGTACGAGACTGTCGAACTGACCTGCTGGAAATGAGCTCGTCGAAATTTGTGCTATACACGATAGCCAACCTTTACATATCTTGTTCTTCTTTTATTTATCAATTTAATTCGGTTTTTCCATTTTAATTAAATTTTTGTTGAACTCCTTCTGGCTCATTTAATTATTGTTATCTAATTTATGGCCGTTATCATCATTGTTTTTGATGAATTTTTTTCCTTTTATTTTAGTTACTTTTAGTTATTAGTTTTATTCGCAATTTGCACGAGGTTTGGTACGCCCAAACCCCCTTCTCCTGGTGACTGGCGATGTAGATGAGAACCTTGAAGTTCGCGTTTGGACCTGAAAACTTTATTTTTTGCTATCGATTTCTTCAATTTGTCATAACTTTTGTTTGCTTTGTTAGATCTTCTTTCTGATGGTCTCATTTTGTAGCCCCTTTCTTCCTGGTTCCTTTCAACTTTTATTTGAAACTGTGCGTCCTTTATTTCTCTTGTTATGAAGACTTTAAGATTTCCTAACTTTTCCCAATTTACTTTTTGTGTGTTTTGGAAAAATTTTAAATTTTCTTTTTGATTAGTGTTCCTCCTATGTTGAAAGTCTCCAAACCTTTCCCCTCTTCTTCCTTGCATTTCTGGTTCTCAATTTATGGCTCTTTCTTCATGTTTGGTTTTTATTAGCTTGTTATTTTATTATGTTTAATTAAATTTTGATTTTGGTTCATATTTATTATTTATTGGTCTTATGATCATATAATCCTATTATTCGATTCTTAATTACTTTAATGTTATAAAAGTTTTTCGTTTTATCCTTTTTTATTTTATCTATACCTTTTTAACTATTTACTTTACAAGTTTATTTTATTATTATATTTTACTTGCTCTACACGATGACATTAATTTTATTTTTGATTTCGAATTTCGAAATTTTAACATGTGTTTTAATGGGACGTTTTCATGTTTAAACCTAAAACTTTGTCTATTACTGTCCGGACAATCTGACCTTGACTCCGTTTAGCCGAGTTACATTAACTTTTACTATACTTAATCGAATTATTTTCCTAACTTCTACAATTTTTGGTGGATTTTAGTGAAATTTGGGAATTTTGCAATTTCCAAAATTAATCATTGAGATCGGTTCAAATAAACCGTCGCAACACACACACACGAGCGCGCACACACACACGCACACACACACAGTATCACACTCACAGTCATTTTATAACTATAATTCTATAATTTTTTCATTGAACTTTACCCACTTCGAAGCCAAAAAACATTTAGTTTAAATAATGTTTGAAATGCAGAAAATATATCAACATCGTGTATAATCGTATAATCGTAAAATTTATAAATGATTAATTCTCTGAAAAGTCGTCAATCATTGTTATAAAAACACGTTGATAGGATATACATACATGAATGCAGATAAATAATAATAAATACCTTACATTTTTTGTATATAACTGACAAATAAATGTATCAATTAATTGTGGTGTATCATTTATTAAACAATGGAATGACCAACTGAACCTGTAATATAGAAAATTAATTTTAGCGATTTCGCGTATAACAAATAATAATCAAATATATTACAAATAAAAATGTTCTTTTTATATCTTAAAATATTAGACTTTGGATAAAATAAGGAAAGCAATACACAAATAATTGAGAGAAATTACCTTTCCAATGGTAGTGTAGTGAAGTTAATGAAGTTTATCACAGCCAAAATATCAGAGACGGCTAGACTTAACAGGTAACAATTCATGGAAGTGTGCATGTGAGTGTTTTCAACTATTATAATGCATATCAGAATGTTTGCAATTAAGCCAAAGACACATAAAGGAAGGAAAATCAGAACAGCAAAAACAATAATACCGTTTTCAGTGTCATTGGTCGCAATAACATCAGTGAAATTGGCAAATGTATAATTTGCCATACTAAAACTTCGTAGTTCGCTATATAAATTAATCATTGTTTTAAAAAAAAGTCGGAATACAAGCTTGAGCGTACGTGCTCAAATTAACCAATGAAAATAAAACAACAACAATTAATTATTCAAATAAGTATAAATGCTTTGTGTATATATATATATATATATATATATATATATATATATATATATATATATATATATATATATATCAAAATCCGACCTTTTATTGTGGGACTTACTTTTTGAAACTTGATACAATGTCAAAGTAAATTGAAATGACAAATGAGTTTGGAAATCTTAAACAGGTGTAAAATTGTCCACAGTATTCTTCTTCTCCTTTTCTTTTAATTTTTATTCAAAAATTTTATTTACGTACTAAATCTCATTTTACACATGAATATGCGACCTATCAATAAGACATACAAATTTTAAAAACATGTGAACTACACATTGAAACAAAGACAAATAATTCTAAAAATATTAGTAGTAACAATTTCGTAAATAGTACATAATTTATACGGTCTATTTTCCTGGAATTTTTCTTACTTTGTTTAAAATTTTTTAATTAGTTTTTAAATGTGCCTTAAACAAATAAACATCATGAACAAACGATAATATGATATTGAAATCTCAAACCATTACATTATTCCCTTAATACTTTTCATAAATAACACTTTTTCAATATTGTCATTTTAATATATGTAGGTATATAACTCTGGAAAGTGAGTGATTTTATTTATTTATCTGTGGTTAAAATGCAAATTATTGTTAGCTGGTATTAATTTCACCGTTAGTTTTGAAATTCAATTATAAATTAGTTTTCGGCTATGTTAAAAATAATAGTATATTTACATTTTAAAATTATAATAGTTTTTCTTACTGAAAAGGTTAAACTATTTCCGCGTTATCTGTGTATATTCCCAAACTTATACATAACTATTTTAGAAAATAAACATGGTTAAATAATATGTCTTCAGGAATTTATTAACATGTATAAATGCACTTTGTTGGTAAACACTATATATTGGATGCACTAGAACTAAGACGTCTTCATAAAACCTAGGTATACTAATGTACTAGAGGAAAAATGTGAAACGTTTCTCTAGTTATCACGAAAATTAACATACTAGCGTTTTAACAATGTCTCATTTTCTGCTCGTATGCAATTAAAACACGTGTAGGTATGTAACTTAACGAGGATTGATTATAATTTTTGTTATTTTAAAGAATACTTGTTTTTTTTTATTATGGATTGGATAATAAAAGCACGTATTTTTAAAGTGTATACATAATAAGAAGAATGTAAATGATATTAATTCTCATTAGATTTAATCGATTCACCTTCATAATGTACAGATAATTTTCGTACTTATAAATAAAAGATGATGGTAAAATATAATTAGTTAAAACAAATATTTTTATATATTTTATTACAAAAAAAATACCAATCTCACTAAAGATAGATTGAAGCTTTAAGTACATTTTTACAGAATAGTCACTTTTGTCGGAAAGTCTTTTATTATTATACAGATGTGGATATTTCCAACTAGTCACTTCAGCCTGGAAGACTTTTAGTGTACTTCTTTACACCTTAACTAGCTTAGGTATGTCTATTTCCTTAGTTAGGGTTAGGATTTTCCTAGCTAGGTTGCTTGTCGCTTCGAAAGTTGCATCTGGGTCAAAGATCAGTTGTCTTCTAATTTTTTGTTTCATATTGCCTAATGTTTCATATTTTCGAAGGATTTGTCCTTCAAGTGCTGATTACATAGTCTGCATTTCAGGTTTCCTTGGAATAGTCTCTTAGTATTAAGATGCTTCTTGAAAGCTCCATGGCCTGATAAGAAGCTTAAGATTTTCCTCGGATTTTGTTTATATTGTGAAGTGACCAATTTAGAGAGTTTCAGATCTGGTTGGAACAATGGTCCTTATAGTTTTCCCGTGTTGTATTTAGTCCTTCGTTCCTCAATTTCTGAGTTTAGCCATTGTTTTATACTATGTATTGCTACGGATGTAGTTATTCCACATACAGGTCTTATGAAGGATCTCTTATGAAGTTTGTCTGTCTTTTCTTTAACTTCGTATTATCTGTTAACTGGTTCCAACTGAGTTTTACCTAGTTTTGGGTTGAAAGCTTAGTTAAGGTTAAGTGACACTCCCATACTATTAATTACTTGATGAACTTAACAGAAGCCGATTATTCTCAATTTATGTCTAGACTAAAAATATGTGAAAGAACTGGATTACAAGGAACTATGTGCCTATATATTATCTAACTTCTCTCCATTCACATTAACTGTGAAACCACAATCATCTAGACATCGTTTTCAATACTTAGGAATTCCATTAATATTGTTCTTAGTTTTTTAGGAATGGGTGAGGAAAATCCTTGCTGCAAATATCGTCTTTCATCCAGGACGTATTTATACAGTATTTATGTTTCCAGACTATGAATGATTCAAGTTAGTTTTAATGATATCATGTAGAAGAGGATTGTCTTCAAGATCTGGTATTTCAGTAAAAACACACTTTTATATTCGAAATTAGCTTTAGCAAAATTAAATCTTTCCTTAATTTAAAACAAGAATATAAAAATGATACAATTTAAATAGAAAGACCTGATAGGAAAGATGAAAGAAATGGAACTACTCACCCAATACTAGATGAAGATATGTGTAGATTCAACTAAAGTGATCAGGATTGCTACACTAAAAGGCACTAAAGGACGTGAATGTTTTAAACGTAGATTTTATCCTTAAAGGGTCTTGAGAAATGTAAACCTAAAAATAATAATTTAATCATGTATGATTGCTTACATTGGTGATGCCATACTCTTATATTTCGTGAACTAAAATATATATTGTTTGGATAATGGACTCTTTATTATACTTATATGGATTGTAACATGTGAACAGTGTGTGTAATTGTTTTCATTACAAGGTAATTTATACGTAAGATCTACTGTTCTATATTTATGCTAGCGGAAAGGTAACTATTAGAAATAGGAAAAGGTTCAAAATTACCCACTAAAAGTTTTCTTTAATCAATAATAATTTAAGTTAAACGATTTAAAAGAGATCATTTGTTATCATATTGTACTACCCATATATTTATTTCAGTACACAAAGCTAAGACCTACAATAACAATCTGAATTACATTACGTATTTTTAAAAGTTAAAAGTGTTCACTACTTCTAACAGTTTATTTTGAATTTATTTTTGTAATATTCTGAATTGTAGGTTTACATTATAATACACAAAGTTTAGAATATGTATGTAAAATACAGCATGGCCCTCGTCATATTTGTATGGTCATAAGATGGTACTTATTATTATAAGTAGGGTTCCCGATACTATAGATCCAAGATGGCGGCTGCCCTTGACCTCTTGACCTTGACCTGACCTCTTGACCTTGACCTGACCTCTTGACCTTGACCTGACCTCTTGACCTTGACCTGACCTCTTGACCTTGACCTGACCTCTTGACCTTGACCTGACCTCTTGACCTTGGCCTGACCTCCCCCACCACCCCTCCCCCACCACCCCCTCCCGCTTGCCCCTCCCCCTTGCCCTCCCCCTCCCCCTTGCCCCTCCCCTTGCCCCTTGCCCCCTCCCCTTGGCCCCTCCCCCTTGCCCGCCATTTTGTTGCCCCCTCCCCGACGCCGTTGCCCTTTTCCTCCCCCTTGGCCCCTCCCCCTAGCCCGCCATTTTGTTGCCCCCTCCCCATTGCCCCCTCCCCATTGCCCCCTCCCCGACGCCATTGCTCATTGCCCCCTCCCCGTTGCCCCTTGTCCGTTGCCCCTCCCCCGCACGCCATTTTGTTGTTTTACCCAATCCTTGCCCACCACAGACGCCATTTTGTTCCCCCTCCCCCCTTGCCCCCGCCTTGTGACGTAATGCATGGCTCCTTCACACGTAATTTGCTGCATTGTTTCCCCACCATCCATCAGTGACGTCATTTTTTTCTTCCCTAGTGGGATTCGAACCTGTGAAGTTAAGATTTGAAGGCAGACACCTTACCGACTGAGCTATCATGCACAGTATTACAAATTGTATATTTAATGTATTATATAAGTCACCATGTTGTTGAGTACACCCCCTCCCCATACCCCCCGCCCCCGACTGTGACGTAATGCTACCAGTCGTAGGTAAGAAAGGGGGGTCGCTTTCGGTTGTTTCGGCTACCATTCCAAGGTCACAGGTGTGTTTAGACAGGTTCTGACTGGTCTAGCCGGATTGGTTCGGAAGGCAGACGCAGCTATTACAAGGACACAAACACAAATCCGTACCGTAAGGCGTACCGAGTTTTTCGCGCGCGCGCGAAAAACTCGCGTACGCCTTACGGTACGGGTATAGCTCGTACCTCGAGGTTGTGTGTGTAAGGTAAGGGCCGGAGGTTCCGACCCAACGTTTGACTCACTGTCTACCAGGGTGCAGCACATGTGTTTATGTATCGTGTTAAACCTAAAAGAATGTTAACCTAGACTTATTAAAGTTCCTACTTTTGCCTAAACCTATGCTTACCACAGCCCACACGGGTGTTAGTCTTGTCACTATTTAACAACCGAAATATATTTTTACCAACCGATTTACCAACCGAAATATACTTTTACCAACCGATTAACCAACCGAAATATACTTTTAACAACCGATTAACCAACCAAAATATACTTTTACCAACCGATTTACCAACCGAAATATATTTTTACCAACCGACTTTCCAACCGAAATATACTTTTACCAACCGATTTTCCAACCAAAATATACTTTTAGCAACCGATTTGTCAACCCAAACCCCCCACCTTCCACCAGAGCGCGTGTGCGTTGAAGTGACAGCATTGGCCGAGAAGCGAGCATTGGACGGGTCACGTGATGGAATAACCGGGGGTCAAATCCCTTGACTAAACAAAAGTAGTGTCCACAGTCGGGTTACTGGCAGTGTAGCACGACCAGAGTTAAAACAAGGTGACTCACACAATAATATGAAAACGTGTAGATGTTTTAATAATGTATTCTCTCTCAATAAGTTTAAAAAAGTTACATTAAAGAGTACTATAATAATAACGAGAATAAACACAGAGTTGAGTCAACTACCCAACCAATCCATTGCCCTCAGATTTTTTTTAATCTTATGGGTTTTTACATAGAGAGTCACACACAAACTTACAACATTACATTCCTATATTTACATCTCCGAAACATACACCTGCACAAGTCACCATGACAGTCTGACTGTTTACAAAATAATAAGTCTTTAATATAAAACTTTTGACAGTTCAGTACACAACAACTATAACACTGGTCCGATGTCGATACAGTTCCCGTGTCAACAGTGGTTGTCATAGATAAGCTGTACAGATCCATTACCGGTACGTTCCAATACCTGCACCTACAATGGCAAAAGCTGAATGCCTGGCACTTTGTACATGCCAGGCCGTCAACTTGACATTCGGGTGCTTTAAAACATTTGTTAGCACAACAGTACCCGGTCAAATGTTGAGGCCGTTCAGGTACTATTACTGGAACACTGTACGACTTCCTTGAGCGGCAGACGGCAAGCAAACAAGTGCACAGGTTTCCGTAACAATCTGGTTTTGTACAAAACACCAGATCTTTTATTTTGATTTTCTTACATGCGTTACCACAGCACACGTAGGATTCCAGCGCCTTACACAATTCCATTATCTGAAAAAGCAGAAAATAATTCGTTAAAATAAGCTTGTCCTCTGTGTTTTCACGGGGTTGGAACCGTCATCCGGTACAGTGAAGCCATAACAGAGCCCACATTACAAGCCGAGGGCAAGCAGAAGGCTTACCCCCTTGTGGGAATAGCTCCAATCCATCGCTATTCCCTGTGACCACCACTCCATTACAAAACTGTGGTCCCCATTTTATTTATTTTTTTTATTTTTTTTTATTTTTTATTTTTATTATTATTTTTTTATTTTTTTTTTTTTAAATATTTTTATTATTTTTTTTATTTTTTATTATTTTTATTTGTTTTTTAAAAGTTGTTACTTGTACCTCTTGCCCAATTGTGTGTCTCATTCAAGGTTTATCAAGTCTTTCGACTGCGCCAGTGACCTTCAAACAGGTTTACGGGAGAGTCAACTCCGCTCCAGGGACCTCCATACAGCCTTGCGGGATTTTTAGGTCCACGCCAGAGGGCACACACACACACATACACAGATGCCGGTCAGGTATCTTCATACCGTCCCCGCGTCTTTTAGGCAAGTAGTAGATCGTAATAACTTTTAGCACTTTTTAGTGCACATTTACTATCTACGTTACTATTATGTTGTGGTAATAAGCATTTAATGTCTCCACTATGGGAGAATTTCTCCTCCTGAGGTAATTCCATCACGCACGGGTGAAATTGTCTCAGAAATTGAGCCTTTTCCAATCCTTTGGTGAAAAGTATTGCAAAAGGCTTGCACAAAGTGCGTATCGTGTCCTCGTTGTAAGGTACACCTCCTTCATCCCATCTGATATAGTGGAAACGAGATTGTAACCAACGAGCCGATCTTTGCGATTTATCGTTAAGTAGGGAAAAATTGTATGGCGGTTTGAACACCGTGATACTGTGAAAAGGATCACTGACAATTGCCAATTCTTTGACGATATACTTGTTATCGTTATCGTGAAACGCGTGAAAATCAACTACCGCCACTTGCATGTTTTTTAAACAAACTCACTTCGTCGTACAGTCTGTCCGCTTCGGGGAGAGTGCTAGATACGAGCTCGTCGTTGGCCAAGATCTCAATGATGTACGAGCGTAAATCTTTCTCGATATAAAACAATTCGGCGACACGTCTGGACACGAGCGGCATACTCTCCTCCAGTAGCCTCCATTCGCCGGCGTTCAAGGTCATACAATGTTGCCCGTCGTACAATTGAACGTGACGTTTTCCGAAAATATTGCGCAATATTACGTCACCGATAGTCAGATTGAATTTACACGTTCTCTTATCGCTGATAGCAGCCGTTATAGATTTTAAATGAAGTGATAATTCGTCAAGTATTAGGTGGTTGAAGAAAACAAATTTTCTGCCAGCTTGCACTAAAAGTCCAAGACCGAAACCTGTATGCTGGAATATACCGGTTGCTATGAATTTAGTGCACTCGCTGTTTAAGAAATAAACTGATTTAAGAAAAATTCCCAAAGGGAGGTTAGGTGGTACCTGACGTTTAGTAGGAGCTCTCTCCACGTCCATCCTGCTCGGATCCATGGTCTCGACTGACGGAGGAAGTTACAACTGACTACTTTGATAGTAGAAACAACCTTCTTCAAGTTCCGGTTCGATTTGAACCAATGGGAACTCGTGTAGACGAGGATCATCGAAATCGAATTGATAGTATTTTTCATCGCTTATATCCTCCTCTCTACAAGTGACACAGTAATGGCTACGATAAACCACCCCCACCCCACCCACTAAAACGTAAACCGAATCTGTAGAACAGTCGACGATGTTACCCGAAGATAGCCGACTCTTTAAAGCTGTATGGACGTGTTCCGATACTTGTGACCATTCGACATGAAATTTATCGTTTTCGTAGAGGTAGTCTGTGAATGCCAAGGTCAACTCATCTTCTATTTCATTAGGCTCGAATGAATATAGCGTGTCAATCAAGTCCTCTAAATCAGATAATCTATCCCTAGGTACTATCCTGAGGAAGGCGTGAACGACTCCTGGGTATGTGGTGCACATGATGTCTCGTCAGCGAATGATTGGACCGTTAAGTGGTATCGTGTTATAAGAGAGACTGTGCGCATGCGCAATTATACCATCACCTTTTTGACTGTACCCGAAAGGAGATTGTACACGATATGCGAGTCGTGTAGAATGAGACAGTAGGCTGTTGTATTGGCCGGTATATTAGCAGAAGTTTCTATTTCTAGTCTGACATCCACGGGACCTGATTTAATAGAATCGTTCTGTTTTGAACAATCGATTACAAAGAGAGGACAATTTGTAAAAGATTGTAAATCTAGACTGGGCAAGGACTCGTGCGTATAGTACGATTCTTGGAATCTATGGTACATTTCGTACATTGTGGAAATATCGCCGTTAATATTATCGTAAGGAAAATACTGTGAATTTAGATAGAGTTTTAAATTTGAAAGGCCGCACATGTCAAACACGGAGGCATCCTTTTTGATCTTATTTTTTTCTATCTGTTTGAAAGGCTAGAATAACATAGCGTGGTTTTTCCAGCTGATTAGCGGTTTTAATTGTCCACGAAATCTGATTGGTTTGCGGCACTATTGGATACTCGTGTAACTCCCAACTACGAAACGGAACATGGACAGGTTCGTCTCTTTCGATCATTTTCAAAAGATTCAATCGGAGTGAATCTGAAACCGTCACATAAGGCACTCTCCAGTGTATACTAGTTATCTTTAGATTAATGGTTGCAGCATGATCACTGTATACAGCGTTCAAATCGGAGGCCGAACGTAAGAGCACTAGTTCCTGTTTTACGTTCATTACAATCCGTTGGTAGTCTTCGAAAAAGCCCTTCAACAGCTTCAATGGTACAGAGAGGGAAAAGTTTGAAACGGTAGCCATCCCACCGGCTCCCAACCATCCTGCGTTGCTGAATTTATTCTTCTCACTCTCTCGCAACGACAATAGATTTTTCAGTGTACTGGAAATTCCGACATTTCTCGTACGGTCCACTTCGCTACCGGCAAATTCGTATCTAATATCGTCAAATAGAAAGGCTACGGCATTGTTGACCAATTTCACCGTTGCATCACTGTTATCCGCTTTTGTGCCGCTCACTGTTCCTTTTATATGCAATATACTACCAAACGGTGCTGTGATCACGTCCTGTTGATTTATGGGAATACGAATTTCATCGTTATTACCGTACGTTGACGACGCATAAGGTCTGTGCGAATGATATTCAAGACCACTGATGACGTCATTGTATTCTGCTGCACTATCTATTGCCAGTAGATCCATTTTTCACTTTAAATCCCAAAGCTGAGAGAAATCGAATATTTCTAGCTGTTAACTCTGTCGAGTTTGAACGTACACTGATACTGTTCTTATAACGTTGTCCATTAAATACGAGACCCATTTCTACGTAAATGCAATCGGACAGAAACTGATTCTTCTCTGAAATTTATAGGTACTCCGTTCTGATCTCTAAGGCTTACGGTGATGTTATGAATGGTTTTCACGTTGACGGGTAAATATATTACAGTCGTCGGTATTTCGACAATCTTGTACCCCGGAGCCACTTGTGGGTAAAACTCGTGTATATTGTGTGACTCTTTTCCATTTTGAAATGACCCAGTTACAATATTACACGCAACTCTAATAACATTCACTCTTATAATATCGACGGGGAGCTCAGATTCGTGTCTTTGGTTGGCTGATAAATCCCCATTATTGAATCCGAGTAATTTTCCGATAGATCCGTCTTTAAAATGTATAGTCTTTGAACACTTAAGTTCCGCTTTAAGTGTGTTATTGTTCGGCTTGAGTGAAAATGCAATCTCCGGCGGCAGCTGTGATTTGATATATTTTTCAATATCCTCAATTTCATACGAACCTGTCGGTATAGTAACGGTCACTTCATAATTATCGTTTTGATCTTCTCCGAGATACAATTTATTGTTAATTCCTTCTTCGATATTGGGAATGGAATTGTACACAGCAAGATCAATGAGACCAATTTCCCACCCTCCATCGGATAGATCAATCGGTGGAAAGAAATCACACCAAAGTGTAGAACTATTTCCGTTTAAAACAATACTCATGATAGTAGAAACTTTAAGCACAAATGTCCACATACGACTGAAGTGTCACTTTGATGTCGCTTGTAATTATAGTGAATATTTGCGTTGGAACCAAAATATCTAGTCAGTTCTAGTGGAGGTCTAAGATTTCCAAAACTGTCATAATACTCTACATTTTCACCGCGCTTTTTATAACACACCCAATGTGTACCATCACCCGTGCTACTATCGAGGTTGACAATGGCGGATTCGTTTTTCAACGGTCCCGTCGGGGGAACATTATCCCTCATAAAAACACCTCTGAAATACGGTATCCTCACGGCATATTTTTCTAAATCTATATTTGTTAACGGTCTGTTTGGTAATGAATCAATCAAACTTTTTTTTTATTGATCTTCTTCTTCTTGGTTTTGCTACTGCCTTTCAGTCCCCTGCCTTTTGGATACGGTTTGAGATACAAGCCAGTGCCTTTTGCATATGGTTTGAGATACAGACCGCTGCCATTTTGATACGGATTGAGATACAATGCCCCACCCAACAAGAGACGTTTCGACTTTTTCCCACCTCCCAATTTGGATTTCGCTTTCATGGCTGTTGTTACAGCCCACGCTGCTGCCCGTTCACCCATAGACGCGTTACCCGATTTGACTCGACTCCAAGCCCGTTCTGCTAAAATTTTGTCCGCTTCTCTACGATGCTCCGAATCACTGTATTTGCTGTACGCTATATCGTGCTCTTTACACGCTTCGTCCAGCGGATTTACTCCTTTATCACCTCGGGCTAACCTCTCGGCTAGTTTTGTACCCGGACCGCAATAGTTGTAAGAGGGTAAATGGAGTTCTACAGGCAATAGATCTATAGCCTTGTTTAAAACCTTATCACCAACGCTTAAAATTCCAGAAACGAGACCACGCCCCTTTTTGACTCTTTTTGATGTTGTTCGTCCCTTTGCCATTTCTATACTGAATCAATACTCAAGGTTGCAACGTATTTATGGTGTCGTCGCTCCTTACCATACGCCAATGACTAAATGTATCTTTAGGAGTATCGACTTTACTATATTGCTTTTTAATCATATGTGCGAGATCAATCAATTCCTTTCGCCATTTGTTGTCTAATGTGTTCACTCTCTTACTGCATGCTTTTAATGATTCAGCTACAGTTGTTTTAATAGCCTGTACTAATTGGGCTCGTGTGATGGCATCACTATCCGTAACACCGTCGGCAATATTACAAATACGTTTTGAGGAGGCATCAAAGCAGTCTTTTGTTTTATCTCTGAGTAGAGCACGATCTATAATTACACTCAATTCTTCAAGCTGTTGAAAGTTGATTGCATCCAAGCTGCTAGTACCATCCTTCACGTTGGACAGTTTTTTACCGCCACAGTTCCAACCGTTACTGTTCAACGGTATTACTTTGCTGTCCACATAGTATTTGTTGGCTGCGTCTTCCGCGTGTATTGGGGTTTTTACATTGCATATATAGCTATTTTGAGCGTCAAATTTATTGTGCGAATTTTTCCCAATAAAGTACATTCTAGCATATTTCACGTTTAAGCCATCGCCTTCCTCTAGAGGAGTACCAATATCCTGTAGACGATAACTTTTAAAGTCATAGCCACTATTTAGTTTAACTGGTATCAACGATTCGAGATATCCTTTTGTGACGGCATCATCACTGTCTTTCGGTTTAGCTAAACCGCCTATAGGTCTCCAGCTTGCGTCATATCGTTTCCTCTTGTCATCAAACATTAAACACTTTGTTTCTAATTGGTTAAGGGTGACCGCATCGGTTTCAGAGCGTGCTGTAGCTACATTATGTAACAATTTACCTCCTATATCATAGTCTCCCTCTGGTGTAAGGTTAAACCCTACACCTTTAGGACCTATTTTTCTGTTGGAGCCGCCACTCTTATAACGTCCAAACTTGTCGACACTCATCGTATTAATGTTCTAATTTTTGCAATTCCCGCGCCTTTTATAATTCCAGCTTCTTTTAGTTCTTCTATAATAGAAGCTATCTCATTTGCATGTCCCGTATGTCCTGCATCGTGAGATGCCAACAAATGTCTCAGTCTGTCACACAACTCATTCGGATCGTCCCAGTATGAATATCCTCTACCGCTAACTTTTTTAGGAGGGAATAACTGCTCTATAATGTTTCTATATTTCATAGATTTGTTACGATTAACTTGTCCGTTCGGATCGTATAATCTTTTGTGTGCACTGGATCTCACACAGATATCTCTATACGCTCGTAAATCGGCCTCGGTATATATATCATCATCGGGTATACGCTTAAACACCAACTCGTACAATCCTGGCGTCCCTTTATAGTGAACTCCGTCAATTATAATCTCACCATCGTCCGACAACTGAAGAGTCTTGTTACCGATCATCATAGAGTCGGCTCCGATTTTCGGCCCGTAACTGTGATCTATATTCTGACTACCGGCGGTATCTTTAATCATTTTGAGCATATATTTTCGTGCCAGCGGATGTGCGAAAGTACTGTTTACCCATTTTTCAGATTCACTTTGCCCTACAGGTGTTGACAATAGTTCCCTTACACTGGGCTGCGGTCGGTCCGGAGTCTCTGCAATTATTTCGGTATCCACAAAATCAACACTGGGAGTAGTCGGTACTTCTCCCCACTCTTCATTTTTCTCTTCCTCACTCTCACTGCTCCACTCATTCGCTATTTCCGTCTTTTCATCCAACTCTTCTTCTTCTTCGGGTTTAATTTCTTGTTTCGGCAAAAACACTCCACTCTTCTGCAACTCTTTAATTATTGGTGTGTATTTCTTAGTATACATTCGTTCCTCTTCGACCTCTCCATACCTCAACTGTCTGTACTTTTTCTTTATAGCCTTGCGCAATCTGGCTATCTCCAGCGTTAGATGCTCTCTCTTCTCAGACATCTTGTAGAATGACGTTTGTTGCAAGTATCAAGCCTTTTGTACCTTAAAAATCTGTTACAATTCGATCAAAACCAATTCTAAATCTTCCATTCTCCGGTTCACTGTCCTTATCTATTACAACGAATCCATGTTTATCTTTCCACGCGGATGCACAAATGTTTTTAAATGCACTAAACACCATGTCAGTGTTTACGTGATCATTGTAAATGTGTCGTAAATTGAGATCGTCCTGCTTGAAAAGGACCAAGAGATTGGCATTGTCTCGAATCAATTGTTTGGGAATCCTGCTGTACGTCTGTCCTAAGTAGAAGGAATCTATATTATTGTGACGTCCCATGGTGAAATAGTTACGTATATTGTCGTGTTTCTCGCAAGCTATGTCGTCAAAAATTATTATCGAATTTGGCTCCGCTTCACTAGGATGGATGACATTTTCGTTGTCAGTGAATGTGTAATAACCAATTTCTTTGGTATTTCCTAGTATAGTTTCCAAAAACTTGTACTTTGGCTGCTGGAGTGATTTAGAAAATACGTAGACGTTGGCAAATTTCAGGCCATTTGGATTGAAGAGTAAATTAAATAGCACATTAGTCTTGCCACTGTTTGATGGGCCGCACACTATAGATCGAACTGTGTTTGGTAATAAAGAACTGTGACGGTGCATTGTTGAGCCGCCTCCTGCAACAACGTCAAAGTTTCTTACACGTAGTTTATCCGTTGTGTTTTTTAAACGCATTACGCAACGTTTGTCTAAATACTGTGGAAAACTAACAGTGTTATCCTATTAAATACCTAAACAACAAGCTTGGTTTTATCAATCCAACTATCGTGTTCCTTGTCAAACCCTAACCACCGCACCAGTACTTTGTTACCCTTTTTGCGTAATACTTTTTCAACAAGATATACGTTGCCGATCTTTGACTCGCTTAATTCTTCGGCATAGAATCCTCCTTTCAGAATGTCACCTTTTGAGTCTTGTAGAATGTACGTTACAGGATTGTTCGGTACAACAGCGTACACGGTAAACACTTCGTTTGTCCAATTGGGTAGATATCCTTTAGCAAAAGTCTTTTTAAATTTCGATATTCTAACTTTGTCGTCCACTTTAAATAGCGCCAGTGCTTTTGTACTCTTGCGTGCTATTTTGTCCAGTAACATTTTCTCGTGCTTTTTCAACACCTGAGCGGGTTTCATGCCGATAGTACTGTGCACAGTGTTATTGTATGTCTTTACTACGTTTTTCAGCAGCTCCAACCACTCGTAACTACCGCGTGCCGTAAATTCCGCCACATTATATTTTTCAAAGTACGATTCAGACGCTCCACCATAGACGCTTTTTTGTCTGAAAAAGTGGCGTAGTGATTTATATTGTATTTTTTCATTAATCTTTTCACATGCGTATTGAAAAACTCCTTCCCCTGATCGGTCTGAAAGTTATTCATAGGATGTTTTTTCAGTATCAGTTCTAGCGCTATAGATACGTCTAGAGCAGACTTTGTCTTTAGTGGTAACGCAATCGCAAATTTTGTTAGACAATTTATCATTGTCAGTATATATTTGTAGCCTTGGTTTTCCTTAGCATATGGAATCATTTCCACAAGATCGGCTTGAAAGGTCATTAACTCCTTTCAGCGTCACACCTCGGGTTTTGAAATATCTTCGCGCGGGCTTGTGAAGTTCCGCCGCAATGGCTCGTCTTACATCCATTATGTAAATGAATGTGATTACAGATTGGTGGCACTATTTATTTCCTGGAGATACTCTTGTGCACGTAACCTCGAAATTATCGCCCGTACTGAATTATTTATAATAACTGAATTTATTACCTCGTCTTAAATTATTTTAACTATACTGATTTGCAAAGCACTTATCATAGCAAATTCCTTGCCTCAAAAATAACAGTAATAAGTAAATTGTAATACAGACCTTAATTAAACACAAAACAAATTATAAATTGATTAAAAAAATAAAAGTAATTACTCAACAAAAGTTTTACGTTGGCAATTAAATTTAACAATTCCCTCTGTTAACTAAATACTACAAGTAATCATTGAACCACAATATCTTAGTTATTGTTATAGATAGTCAACAATTAGTATCATTATTATTGTCACACTACTGTGATTGTAAGTAACTTATAAGTTGTAAAGCTTGAACATATATTGTTTACATTTAATGGGCTTGTACACAATGCAAGTATCAACGCCAAGTAATATTAAACGAAACTCAATTAGACGTAAAATACTTTTATTAGTAAGTAAAATGACAAGAGGCAACCTCTCCAATTAAAAATGTAGGTTTTGTTTTATGGTAGTGTGTTTAATAATATAGAGACGATTAATTCCGTAATTACCCATTTTATATATTTATAAATCCTTAAGATAAAATGAATTAATTTTTTATAAATAAAAATATAGTATATGCAAAAATGGAACTAATAAATATGTGCTTGTATTGCTTATAAACGTCTGTCATGCCTATAACTTAGTGATAGTACTTATTTCATTAGTGAGTTCTGGTTAATTTTATTATCAAACTATCTATGTGCGGGATTTCAACACAAGCTTGATTCGTCTTATATATATTTACGAATCAATTCGTCTTTTACAAATCAATATTTGCTTGGCTAGAGAGGTCTGTCTTACCAATAATTAGTTGATATAATTTCAGAGACGTCTTATAAGTTTGAACAAAATGTATTAATGATGTTTTAACATTTTACATATCTTTAGTAATTTGGTTTATGCAATTTTACTTATTAATATAATTATCTTTGAATATTGACTTTGATTGAATTCAATTATTAATATTATTATACACTTGAATTTACCTAATATTAATTCCTTTTATAGAAACTATTTATAAAGAAATCTGTACTAATAATTTGTTTTACAGCTTTGTTAACTCTACGTTTAAAATTTACTCTTTCATACTATTGATCATTTAACTAGAGATGACTGCGCCAATTAGATCATATGCAGTTTCTCAACATTTAATGCTTGTGGGTTCATAATACTAAAAATACAGGAAATAATAAAGTCTATACCCTAATACATTTGATAATATTTGACTAGTCTTTAGCTTAATATGAAATTTTATTTTATAGCCTAAATTTTAACAGCGGCTTACACGAGATAGATGTTGCATGAAATAGATTAATAAATTCTACTGGTTTCCTCTCAATTGCTTAGCAGGTATTTGCTTTCAAATCCTTAGCAGCTAACTCTTAAAGGAAACCGTTGCAAGATTCTATTTTAAAATTGTACGATAATGTGATTTTTAATTAAATATGATTCATTACTTTTATTCTCTGGATATTTTATTTCGTTCTTTTTCCTTGCCTAACCTCGAGATCTGTCTTAACATAAAATTATGAAAGTTTTATTCTACTTACATATTTGCATTTCCTTTTTCACTCACTTTTGAACTGATTCCATTTTTCATTCCACTTTTTTTTTTATAAAACACTTCATTGAACTGATTGTAAATTATATTAGAACCCTCATTAGACACAATTTGATTATTTAATTCCTGGAATGAACTTTAGACTTAACGATTGATTTTCTAAAGGTCCTACGCTCCTGTCTCCATTGGTTTGTCATTTTTATAATTATTTTGTTTACTGCCAAGATTTTGTAATTCCGTTCCCATGATATTCAGCTTGGTTTGCTCTAGGGCTGAGGAATGTAACATAAAACTTTTCACGTGTTTTCGGTGCATATTTTTTGTAATACATATGATTTGGTTGGAACATCGTTTTACAGTTTTCTGCTTTGGTTGCATCTGCATTTCTCACACGAATGTCTGTGAATGTAATATAATAGTTTACACGTGTATTTCTAGCAATGGTTGTTATCTGATTAGGTTTTGTCCACAGCCAAGATTCTCTTATAGAACTGACTTGCTTTGGATGTTAAAATATTTTTTTATTTGTTTTATTGTTTATTTCATTATTTAAGTCTTTGGAATATTGGTGTTCACCAATACATTCCTCACAATGTCTACATTTATATCATGTTTCCGTTGATGCCAAACAGACTAGAGGAGTCAAAACTAGATTAGGAAGAAGTGAAATGTCTACATTTATATCATGTTTCCGTTGATGCCAAACAGACTTAGAGGAGTCAAAACTTGATTAGTAAAAAGTGAATTGTCTATAGTTATATCATTTTTATCTGTAACTTGTTCCGAAATCAGGAAAATTGGCAATTGAATCGGAACATTTTTCATATATAGCTTCATTGTTTACTATAAAAACACATAGTGATAAGTATTGAATTATGTATACATAATTATACCTGGTATTATCAACTACATTTTTATCAGTAGATTCTGGTGTTGGATTTCTTAAATAATTTAAATAATCATGTTTGGACGAATAATTGTAGTTTGAATAATTGTAGCAATCAGTAGTGTAAAAATTAAATAATGATTTTTTTTAACCAAGTAAATTGTGTTTTTATTTTTTAAAATTTATATTTATAAATTTAAATGGGATCTAATATAAAACTGATATTCCATTTTTTTCAAAATTTGATTTAACACACTCATTATTTTACATTTGAATGGCTAATCTCTCTACTTACTAATGAAACTGATTTATTATATATCAACAAGTTTTTGTATATTTGAAAAAAGAATAAATCAAATATAAATTAATCTTTAATGATAAGTGACTGGTTGTTATAGAACCAATACCTCCTGACTCAACGTTCTGTAAAGAGCCAAAGACAAAAATTAACTTTAATTATATACATTAATTTTAAACATTAATGTATACATTAATTTGAAATACTGGCAGGAATTCTAGTTTTTAATTATTAAATAAAATTCAAAGAAGTTGAATTTTATTTAGTTAAAAATTTAGTTTCGGAACACATGTTCCTTACTATTAGGTGTCTTTGACATCCTTTTTCATATATTATTATTTATGTATGCCAGATGATATAATGAACATCTATTTTCAGTATATATTGTATATTAGGAATAATGAATTTTATTACGATAAAATAAAGAGTTGATGGATAATTTTTTTAAAATAATTTAAAATACCAATAAGTTACAAATATTAACATTATATCTCGTAATAAAAGAAAAGTGTTATGTGATTCCATTTTTTTAATTATTATAATATTTTAGAATTTAAAAAAAAAAATCTAGTAAAATTTTAATAAAACTATCTATTCCCATAAACTAAAGAAGGGATTTCAATTAAACTTTTATACATCCACCAATTTGATAATGTAAATATACTATATCGTAGTAATAACTTTACATTTATTTGAAGAAACTCTAACGTAAATTATAAAAGAAGAAATAGTTAAGGAATAATGAAAAACATCCCAGTGAACTACATAATTCATATATATTTAGTGATATTTTTAGTGATAGTTGTCTAAAAATGTTTTCGTTGTGTATGTTAACGTTAATATATAGGATGTATAAAAATTTGTAGTTAAAATGTAAGTTGTTACCATAGTAATTTCAGTGATGGTTTTCATATTGACTTATACTCGGTTTTTAGCTTATGAAATTATTAAACGAATAAAATTCTAAATAAGCAATATATTATTTACTGCAACTGTTAAAGATATTCCTCATTTAATTTTCCATATTCACAAACTATAACAACTTTGAGACGCTTAACATAATTGTGTATGAGTCTTCAGGAGGTGAATAAAACAGTTAGGTATTCTTAGAACTAAAACGGAATATAATAGATTTGAGATAAAGTGAAACATTTCAGCCGTTATCATTCACATTACCATACAAGTGTTATAACAACTTCACATTTTCGTTTGTGTGCAAACAAGATAAGAGTAGGTGAGTTTTAAAAATCTAAATATATTCCAAGGTTATCGTCATTAAAATATATACTCTACATGTGGGAATAAAAAAATCGTAATCTATGAGCTTGTAAATCTGTGGGTTTTTTCTCCGCACTATATATAACTAAAAAAATATTTTGTAATTACCAATAATTTTACTACAGATAAAGAAATATTGTAGAAAGTCAGTGTTTGCTGTAATATAACGGACACATATTATCATGAACAATGAAGCATGTAGAATGGTAACTGATAGTTTGAAGAAACTCTAACACTGAAATACAAATTATTTGTTTGTTTTTTTTTTTTTGCTCACAGGGAAAAGCATAATAAGACCACACGAAACAGATACAGATTTTTAGAAGGTTCTATTACCTTTATTTTATGGATAAGTCAAGCACTTAAAAACCACTATTGAGGCTCTATCTTGTTGTTTTGTAAAACAAATAATATAGAACAATTTATTTATTTTAGTGTATGATTATTCTAAAATATCACTACCAAAGAAAAACCAACCTTGCCTTGAAATTGATTAAAGAATCTCTAAAATATAATCTAAAGGATTTTTTTAACAATTGGGAGTGAAAAAATACGTAAAAGCTTTTTGTAAATACAATATTATAAGTGATATTTTTCGTCTTTATCACTGAAATATGAGTATTTTTTTTTTATATATAGAGGTTTGGCAAAATGCTATTATGTACTCGTCCCGAGGGGACTTATGAGTCGGACTCTCCGAATGGCCTACCGACTAAAACCTTCCTCTTTCCCAGGCATTATTCCACTCCGGTACAGCTCTCGCATTTCATCAGAGTGGTGCCTGCTTTTGTCCTGTTAAAGTTACCTCTTCAGCTATTGTTATGGCTCTAGCCAACTTTCCTCCTTTCTACATCGCAATACAGCCTCGATATACCTTGATATTGCTTCCCATTTCTCTATAGATGTTAACATCATCTGCATAATGGACTCGGTTGTTAGGTCTCCTACCTTGTTCTTGATATCTCTCCTCTGTTGAGAAAAACGCTCACAATCAAAACACGTATGTTTTCTCGTCATTTCTGGGGTCTCTACACCTTATGCAGTTAGCTGATGTAACCTTCCCGATTTTTTCCAGGTACGAGCGAAAGTATCCGTGACCTGTCAGAAACTGAGTGGTGAAAACGTTCACCTCCCCATGTCTTCGATTTAACCACTTTTTAATATCTTTTATAAGGGTTGCTGTCCACCGGCCCCGTAATTCCCTGTCCCAGCGGTGCTGCCACCTGGTCAAAGTGTTCTCCCTTGCTCTTGTGCGAGCCTCTCGCTTACTCATCATTCTATTGAGCCCATAAATGGTCTTCCGCTCCTGCGCTAGCAGACCTATTGGGATGAGACCAGCTACCACCAGGTTTACCGGCTCGGACACTTGTACGAGTAAGCACTTATAATTTTCAGCGCTCCAATTCTCTGTATCGAGGTCAGCTTACATCGGTATTTCTTAGTTCTCATGTCAACAGCCCATATTTCCGCCCAGTAGAGCATTATGGACTGTGCTGTCATCCATAGGAGTCGCCGTTTATACCCCCTTAGGCCCCTAATATTGGCCATTAGCTTCCCCAACAAGGAGGTCGCCTCCGTTGCTTTATCGCAGGTCTTCCGCAGATGTTCCTTAAAGTTCAATTTGTTGTCAAGTATTTGTTTCACTTGTAGTATTTACTTGGGACAAGTGATCCACCCTTCCTGCAGAATAGTGCGATTGGCTACCGCGGCTTTCACTCGATCGTAGCTGACAGTGGGATTCCCTTTTAAGGGTTCCCACTTGGGGTATAATTGTAAACTTCTCACACATTTTCATATTTCTTAGTTGGAAGAAAGAGAAGGTTGGTGAAAATGAAGACTCCCTAGCCCTCGAATACTCTAATAGCGTCGGGGTTGAAAGAACAAGAGTCGGTCAAGAGTGACCTTACAGGAAAGATGGAAAGAATAGGGAACTCACTCAAGACAATTTGAAGTAAGGTGAGTTTCAGTTTGGGAATCTCGGGTTCGCCAAAAGCCCGAACTCACTAGATATGAGCTACTGAGGTTAAAATATGAGTATTGCTAGCGATTGAGTAACAACCTTCAAATAAGTTTGAAAACTTTATTTTCTCAAACTACTACCAATATACACCGTATCTATTCTCTAATAAATTTTTATTTCTTAAATTAAAGCTCCTTCTTGGTTAAATTTGTATACTATTTATACCTTGATGTCAGACACTGGACTTATTTTATTTGAACTTGTCCAGAGATCTAGTAATTAGCCTGAATTAAAATATTCTGCCATAAGATGTAACATTATTAATTTTGAAATCCGTCTAAATAAATAAAATTTAGTCTGCCTAAATAAAACATCATAGACAAGATTTGAAGTTGCTCTTCTCAGTTATTTTGTAAATCTTTCATTTTATTAAAATTCAGATTTTCTAAAAGGCAATTAAATTACCAAGAATGATGTTTTAAATGACACTTAAATAAATATCACTGTTAATTTTCATTGCAGTACGTAATCGGTTATAATATTATATAAACAATAATTGTTGATAGGTATCACTCAATTATATAGTTTATGGTGCACACTGATATGCCATTGATCAATGAAAATTTTCTTTAGTAAGTTTGGCGATCCCCCCGCCTGATTGGACTACCAATCGCATACAGCCTATCCCAGCTCTCTTCTTCTTCGAGCTTTTATTTCAATTGTCAACATAACTCATCTATATATTGTCTGCTTGTTTCTATTATTTCCTATTCAAAAACTTTTTTCTCTCATTCTATTCCTCTTGATTGTTTCTTATGTTTTAGCCGAACCCTAATTGTGTCACTCAACCCTTACCTAATGAGGTGAATGTCTCACAGCGGAGATGCAAACGGAGCCCTCAAGAGTTAGGCGAGGTCCTGGCAGGATCTGCCTGGGTTGACAGTTCTTTCCCTAGCTTCTCGTGGGATCTACATGGGTCAGCAAGAAATGGAGAAGAAGAAGAACTCCTTAAAAGTCCAGATAGACCAGGATTTCCTGGTTCATTTGACAATACTACAATCCAATTCGGTGAACTGAAAGTTAAAAGTACTAATCTCATCATTAAAGAAAGAAAAGAAGCTATTAACGCAAAACTTCAAAAAAGTAGTAAATAATGGGATTTCTCCAAATAGTGCAAGGGTAAAAGAAAGAAGAAGAGGAAATCCGAGTCGGGATTCGTCTCTGGTTTTGATGGGAGTTCTGAGGCAACTGTGGGTGTGGCCAAACGTTGTAGAGGTGAATTGACCACTTCACCTTCATGCATAGGAACCGTCGAAAAACTCCAGGGTTTGGACTCAAGTCTCTGATTAAAATCATCAATGTTCAGAGCCATCTGTAAAGGAAGTAACGACCAACACGGGCATTCTTTCCATCAATTTGGCTATCGTGCTAAAATCCTAACATTATGAAAAACTCACAAATAAACAATGGGATGACATCGTGGATGCCCTGATAGATAAATTTCAACCTCTAGAAAATGGGTCCTTTATATCTTTATCTGGGAGCTTCATAGAGAAAGAGCTCTAATATTTTCCTATAACGAAACAACGCAGCATTGGCTGGAAAAAATCATACCTACTTCCATCCATTACTCGTTATTGAGGCTGAATAGTCTAAAAGAAGTTATAGCGTTACTTACTTACTTCAGGAAACCATTGTTAACACTTAGGATCACTAATAGTGATCCTACTTGTAGGCTATGTAAACGGTTTGATGATACTCTTAAAAGAATAGCCATTTGGGCATTTACAATCTGGTGATGAATTCGATGCTAACAAAGGACGGACACTCCTGATCCTCGTTGAGGGCACAGGTATCGGCTTGTCTTGCTAGTAGGTCCTTGGGGTTTACAATACGTTTAGGTTAACGAACAATGATTTTGATTCCTCATATTCCAATAATCTAATCTATTGTAATTGAGATTACAAAAGATATTACCTAAATAAAAACCGTAAATTAATCCAAATTTCCCTGTTATCACAAATGATTACAAAAAAATATAGGAAGAGAGTACCTACGGTTTTATTTCCTGCGGGATTATGTGAAGGTTAGTAAAAACCAAGCAATTTCATTCCTACTTGGAATAATATTTCTTATTCTCTTTGAGTCACCACAAAGAAAATAAATTTACCTATTCAAAAAACTATTCAATATCAATTACTTTAAAGTTCTTCTTATAACTAGGCATACTTATATAGTATGCCTATTCACTTATCTTAAATGCAAAGAAAAACAAATAATATTTGTCTAAGGTCACGAAACCTAAAACATTTAAAAGTTCTAATTCTTTATACTAACATAAGGTAAAATACAGTTCATTTGAATTTTGGATTTATTCAAGGATAACAGTGTTTGGGAGTCACCTAGTCAATTAAATCATAATTTACAAAAAACAAGTATTTCTTATTTCATTATATATTTTTTGTAGTTTAAAAACAGTGTTATGGTCATTTTAATAAAATTTTAAATTTTCCTTATTTTTTACAAAAAGAATTTTATGTTAATTGGAAATATATAAAAATAACATAATTTAGTTTATTATATTTTATTATATAAATATATAAACTTTGAAATCACAATGGTCATAAACTTAGTTAAGTATACCATATACAATCAGAATCAATATAACGACGTGATTAATAGAAACATGTTTCTCTTTAACAAAATAAAAATTATGTACTAAAATACTTTAACTTCCGATTTAGTCAAGTCATATATATACTTTAGTTAAATTAATGGATCAACATCGTTTGACTTCTTATGAAAACTTGCACTGTTTCAAATTATTTCTAATTATTAATATGGTTTACTTATCGTACAAGTGTTACAGTTAATAACGGTATGTCAGTAGTGTAAAAAATCTGAACAATGGTTGAGCCACCACAAATAATTTGTCTATGTCATCTGTGGTATTGTGTGAACATCAATTTCACTATGACATGAATGAGATAAAGCGCCTGGACATGTACAAATTGATGTCAACAACATTCAATACACATTATAACAAATCGAATATTGTAGTGTATGCAAAAAAAAAGTGTATGTAAACTTAACACAAAATTTAACTTAGGAGCTAACATCAGACCATAATGCTATAAATCCACCTTTAGGGTAAGCAACTACAGATTTCCACAATACAAATATTTGATTAAATGATTGTTCAAAATTTACATTACCTTCCAATAATTCAGTTTCATCACACTATCATCGGTTGTATTATACAGTCTCCAGTATTTTAATTTTACACACACACGCGCGCGCGCGCACGCACGCACGATGAGACGGAATGAGAAAGACATGCGTCTCATTGTAAATTTAAAGCAGTTAAATTGCGCGCTAAACACGATAAAGTGGGAATGCGTTGGTAGTAGAGTCAATCGACTAATAATATCAAGAAATAATTTAAAAGCACCTAAGACAAAAAAGTTATTCAAGAAATTAGGAGGGCTCAAAAACCTAAAATTTGAAAAAAGGGGAAATTCAAAAATCAAAAATCATAGAGTCATAACCAATAGAGGAAGTAATAATAATCAGAAATAAAATATAAACAATAATAAAAATAACCATGGGAGAATGGTCTTAGAAAGTCATTCTTGGAGAGTTTTTTTAAAGTTTTTAAAGGTGAAGGGGGGATAAACTATAAAATAATAATAATGACAATTGAAAAGATAACCGTAGGGATCAATAATAAGCAATCAGAATTAGAATTAAAGTTAAAATAGGGGAGTTATAATAATAACAAAAAGTACAAAGTTAAAGCCCAAAAGCGGTAAAAATAAATGTTAAAGGGGAAATAAAAGGAAGGAATAATGTATATTAATTATGTAAAAGTGTAAAACAACAGAACAGATGTAAAAATTGATAAAGGGGGAGATTTTGTAATCAAATAATACGACGCTCAAGAACTCAAGACTTCGAGGACCAGTAACTCGAGAGCCAAGCGAGCTACGACGAAAAGCTAAGAAGATATTTCCATAATAGGATCAGAAGAAGAACTTTTATACAAAAGAATTGTGAAAAAGGACTTAAATAGAAAGTTTAAAAGTGAAAAATAGACATTCGGGAAAAGTGCGATAACTCGTAAACTAAACGGGCGAAAACAACCAATCGAGTTTTACAAGACCCACAAGATCGGAAAAAAGAGGAATTCGAAGAGAAATCGAAGATCGGATCAGCCGTTCAAAAGTTACAGCAAGTTGTACGTAAAAGTGTTCAAAATCACAAATTGCAGGAATTAACAGGAAAGTCGCGCAAAGCAGCTCTACGTCACAGTTCAGATGTTGGAATTCGCATGACCAACCGTCATCACAGATAACATAAAATAATAGAAAGATCCAAATATCTATTAAAAGGATTTTTAATAGAAAATAGTGAATAAAAACTATACAATAGGTAAAAACTATACCTAGAACAGCTTCTAGTATAAATATTTCAGAACAAAACAGCCAGAAAATACGAAATATACAGGAGAGACATTTCTTCACGAAAGGGAGAAAAAGTGGTTACCTTTTGAGGGAAGATTCCCACAGAAAGGGAGAACCAAAATTGTCTGTCGAAAGACGGATACTCTAGTACCAGACTCCGAGCAGGGAAGACGTTACTTTAGTCACTCTACTAAATTATTCTAAATTCAACTTAGTAAATTTTAACATAAATATTTAAATCAATAGTAAAAGTAACTTAGAAAATTTTTAACTAATTTCGAACGTCAATCTGCAAGAAGATTCATCTACAATGAAGGCGACTCAGCAGGTATTCGAGATTACTACCAGCAGTCAACATCTTTGAAATATCCAGGGCTTGGAGAGAAAATAACTTAGAGACATCATAAACCGATTACAGCAAATAACTTCAAAACTACGAGAGCTTCTTGTTAAGTGTGAAGGTACACTAAATTTAAGGAATAATTCGTAATTAGTAAATTCATTTAAATAATAAATTCATTGGGGAAATTTTGAAAAATTAACTTCAGTAAACTCAATTCTTTTTCAATTTGTGTTAGTATATAAGAAATTTCTATTAAGTTATTTGTGTCATATTTTGTTGTTTATTGTGTTATAATTTTTTTAAATTGTTTTAATCTGAGTTGAAGATCAATAAGACATAAAATTGTATTCTCAAGTTTAATTCTTTTCATTTACCATTTTGTTTATTAACATTGCTTTTTTAAGATAATTCAAGAGTAAGAAATTATTTAATTTAACTGTGCTCTGGTAAAACATAATAAATATAAAATTTTGAAGAAATTATTATCAGAATTCAGGAGCCGATTTCTTCCAAAAGTCAGTTCCCCAGAGAAAAGTAGTGTGAAAAGGAAAGTAGTAAATTCAGTGAACGATACAATAAAATTCAGGGAATTTTCGTATAATTAAAAAATTGTAAGTTAATGAGCACAGACTCATACTTGCAAAAGCCAAGGTTTGCAATAGCTTTGATTAGAAAAAAGGTAAAAGTGAGCAACTTGGTCTTGTCCGCGATTGTATAGAGACAAAAACTCCTGACGAGGGACGTTCCAAAGCGAGGTTCGAGTCGCGTGAAAAAGGGGTCGCGGTAGGTGACAAAAATCGTAGGGGCATTCGCGGCAAGTGACGAACCAACGTGGGGCTCGAACTAGCAAAAAGTCGCCAAGGCGCATTCGCGGAAAGCGACGTTCCATCGTGGGGCACGAACTCGCAAAAGTCGTTAGGCGCATTAGCGGCAACACACATACACACACACACACACACACACACACACACACACACACACACACACACACACACTGCAACGGTTTAATTGAACCGTTCGCAAGGAACAATTTTGGAAATTAACAAAAATCCAAAATTTCAATAAAATCAAACAAAAACTATAAAAGTTAGAAACATAATTCAATTCGTACGGTAAGAGTTAAACGTAACAAGATTGAACCGAGTCAACGTCAACTTGTCCAAGCAGGAAAAGGCGAGTTTCCGGTTTTAACATGAATAAAGTCCATTTAAACACATGTTAAAATTTCAAAATTCATAAATTAAAATAAAATTAGTGCCATCGTGTAGAGCAAGTAAAACCTAATAATAAAATAAACTTGTCAAATAAATAATTAAAAAGTTATAGCTACAATAAAACGGAAAACTTTTCTAAAACTAATGTAATCAAAAATCTAATAATGACAGTTTATGATACTAAGACCAATAAATAATAAATAAGACTCAAAAACAAAATTTAATTAAACACAATAAAGTAATAAACCAATTAATAAACAAACATGCAGAAAGTGCCATAACTTGTGAACCAATGATGCAAAGAAGAAGAGGGGAACAGTTTTAGGACTTTCAACATAAAAGGAACACTATTCAAAAAGAAAAATTCAAGATTTTCACGAGATTTTCAAGTCATCGTAACAGGAGATATAAAGGTCGTATCGTTTCAAATAAAGTTTCAAAACAATCAGTAAGAAAGGGGCTTCAAAATGAGACCATCAAAAAGAAGATCGAACAAAGAAAACGAGAGTTATGACGAATTAAAGAAATAAACAGCCAAAAACCAAAGTTTTCATGTACAGACATGAGTCCAAGGTCGCGCGCAGAAGGGACAGTCACCACTAAGAGGGGGAAGATTGCCAACTCGAGCACAATTTAACAACAAACTTTAAAACTAAAATTAATTAAAATAATAGAAAAAATTCATCGAAAGCAGTGGAGATAACAACGTAATGATAGGATAAGCCAAAAGGAGTTCGACAAAAAATAAATTAACATAAGGAAACTTAAATAAATCAATAAATATAAGAAGAACAAAAATAGAAGAAGTTGGCTATCCTGTATAGCAAGAATTTCGACGAACTGATTTCCAGCAGGTCAGTTCGACAGTCTCGTACCAGCATCCAGAAAGACCACACGCTTTTCGTAAGTCTGAAAAGGAATCGTCGTATATAAAAATTTGTTAGTGGTCAGTACTTCTCAGGGTTAAGAACGATATCCAAAAGCAGGTTCGGCCTTTGTTGAAGACAGAACTACATCCGGACTCAACTTACAGAAGACATCTTTACTACGGACTCTGGCAAATATCCAACCAATAATTGTCGTCATCGAAGAATAAAGAAGATTCAGCAGGAACAGGACTTCTGGAGACACCAGGAACAAAACAGCTCTGGTCAAGATCTTCAGGATCCACTACAATCCTAAGAAGAAAGACGAAAGGACTTGTGCAATTCACACAAACAAGGTACTGCATAAATCAAGCATTTTAATAAATTTAAAAAAAAATTATTAAACTTGAAAATATAGTTCAAAATTTAAACTTTAATAGAATCAAATAATAAATTTAAAATAAAGTAAATAAACAAATAGTAAAGTCAATTAGAGTCAATTTTTAAAATAAATAACAGTAACAGATTGGCCAAAATAAATAAAGGGTTTAGATTAATAAAATTTTATAGAATAAGAATATAAATGGTTTAGAATAAGTGTTGTTAGTATAAGTACATTAGATAAGTGTTTTTTGATTTGTTTAGAGAAGAAACTTTTAAAGTCAAATGTAAGAAAAATGCGGCTATAAATTGTTGTAACAGATTTATAAAGTAAATCTAGGAGTTTTCTTATATTGATTTAAATTGTGCCAGACTAAATAAATTTGTAAAGTCACTACTTTGTATTTTGATTGTAACAATCCTTCACAATTGATTTCTAAATTCCAAATAAATATTAAAAAGAAGAAGTAGTGCTCACATATAAAATTTTAAAGAAAAAGAGCAATTTTGATTTGATGAGTTAAATTAGCTCCAAAGGGCACACCTTTGAGAAAGAGTCAGGAGTAATAAAAAGGTAAGATAGAATAAGAAAGTGAAATTGATATATGTTTAATTTAATATGTTAGCAAAAGTTTGGAATGGTAAAAGTGTTTGACCTTGTGTTTAATATATAATTAGGAGTTTTATCAGGGACTTATAAGGGTAGGCAACAAAGAAGCAATCTCTACCTTAAAAAAGATAATCTGGGTCCCGGGTAAGGTCTTGCAAGCAGGTCCCCTAAACGAAAGTAGATTCCACCCTTTATTCTCTACGGGGGGTGCGTTGCAAGTGGCGCTCAACGTGGGGCTCGAAAGTAACCAAACAAAATAAAGAAATTTGTTAAATTACTTTAGGGTTGAAAACGAACAGCTTAAACTCATTAAAATCAAAATTAAATAAAAATCTAAATAAACAAACAGTTGTAAGCCTAATACATAAAACTAAATAAACAAAATGGCCGCTCCAAAAGAAGAAGAGACGGAAATGCAAAAGTTTATGAGGTATGTCCAGGCGAAAGAAAAAGAACGCGAAGGTAGAGAAAAAGCACGCGAAGCGAAAGAAAAAGAACGCGAAGATAGAGAAGAAGCGGAGATAAAAGAACGCGAAACGGAGAAAAAAGAACGCGAAGGGAGAGAAAAAGCACCCAAAGCTAGGGAGATAAAAGAGAAAAAAGAAAGTGAAACTAGGGAATAAGAACGCGAAGCTAGGGAAAACGAGGAGAGAAGAGAACGCGAAGCCGAGAGAAAAGAACGCGAATCTAGGGAATTAGCGAGTAGGGAAGAAATCTTACAAGCAGTAGGCGGATTAGGAGAAGACGTAAAGAAAAATTTCGAAGCAATTCAAAATAGAGTCGGAAATTGCGAAGACGAAATTGTAGTTATTGAAGGGGAAATCCAAGAAATTGTGGAAACGGTGAAAGGACAAGACGAAAAAATAAAACAGAATAAAGTTAATTGTGAAACGCTAAGTAAAAATATAAAAACGCTAGAAACCAAAATAAGACAAACAAGTACAGGGCAAAATTTAATAGGGGCTGGGAGAATCGTAGTTTAGGTACAACCCGGTGCAGCGGGAAATAAAACAGTCGAATATTTGGGGAAGTTCAAAGGAAAGTCCAATGAAGTTCTTAGCGGAGATGGAAGAGATTTTTATGGAAATCGATCCACAATTAGACGAGGGTGGAAATTGAAAATAGTGGAACGGCACATAAAAGGGCCGGTAATAAAGTGGTGGAACGTTATACAAGATTGTGAGGATAGATACGGACAATTTAGGGGTAAATTCATAAAACATTATTGGGGATATCAGGCACAACAACATATCCGAAAACAAATAGAAAACGGACGATATCACGATTCAGGATATATGTCGAGAGTCAATTATTTACACACACACACACACACACACACACACACACACACACACACACACACACACACACACACACACACACACACACTATATCTGTCTCTTTTGTGTACGTGTATATCTGTCTCTTTTGTGTTTGACACGTACTTTCTTTTTCCATACCGTAATATTTGCACTCATAAACTGCAGCTGGCAGCTGTCGCTTTTTCCTTACATCTGATAGTATTTGCTTCTATGAATATTATTATTTTATTTTAATATAATTTTCCTTTTATTTTTACACGAGTTGTTTTAATTATTTAACATTTGATATCATAAATCATATTTATTTATACATTGCAACATGATATTGTTACAGTATGTATGTACAATATTGTATACACTCGTATGTATGTATAATTTTTTTTTTTATTGTGTGGGACTGTGGATGGGGGTTTCTAATAAATTTCAAACATGGCTTGTGATACATTATTTTTAACCGTTCTGTAAGACAAGAGAATTTCATTCTGACCAACCTAAACAAAATGGTGGTTTTAAGAGTTATTTTAATTATGAAGTTATGTTGGTATGGAAAAATCTAGTCTGAAGAGAAGACAATCAATTTTTTAAAAATGTTGGTACCTACTTCTTCTGAAAATGTTAGTGTAGAATATATATTATACACTGTTAAGACAACGGATAGTAACAGAAATCAGAAGATAAACAAATGAAACTCTAAACACATGAGAAACCTGTTTCAACAAAGACCATTCTACTACATGGAATTACAAAGAGAACAATTGGAATATTTAAAGCACATTTAAGAACACAATAATGTTATAAAAGGGGTGTAACATACCAATCTAGCTTTTTAAATTAATAATTCTTTGAGCCACCATTTTATTTTGGGTAATCAGAATTTAATTTTTTCCTCGTTTAGTTTTTATCTCACAGTGACGTTTAAAATGATGTATCACAATGCTATACGCGATATTTAATATTTTGAGCTGGCCCCAGTCCTACTAAAATTAAGAAACAATAGAGCAATTTTCATTACTGTTGAGACCGATGGTTCTTGTTGGAATTCCATGTTTAAAGATATAAAAACACAATTATTTATTTTGTATATCCACTTATAATTAGTCTAGCCGACTTTCAATTATTAAAAAAAAAAAATTTTAATAAAATAAAACTTTTTTATTATTTTGTTACATAATAAAATATTACTTTTAATATATTTTTTTAAACTATTAAATACATAAATTATATACAAATATACATTTTAATGAGTTATTTTACAACTAAACTGCGTCGGGTTCCATAAAGTTTGTGTTCAAATTTTAATCATACTTCTATGTCACACTTTGTATCTTGACAAAAGGGACTATACAAAATAAGGTTTACTGAGAAGATGTTACCAGGCGACTTAAATTATCAAAAAGTGGAACCAACTGGTAACAATGTTTAATAAAAAAAAGACAAAGACAAATTATATAATTAACAAAGAAAAATTTATTAAGTTTAAACGGAAATTTCGACAGATCAGATTTTACCATTTACAGTTATGTAAATACCAGCTTAAGATTACTTGTCATCACCAAAAGCTTAATAATGAATAAGAATACAAATTGAATCTTCCTTTTAAAAAAAAAAGTTTACATGTCCTTAATAAGTAAAAGAGAAAAAAAAATTAACAATTAAACTTTGACATTTATCCCCCCCCTTTTATACAAACTGTTATAAAAGGATTTAACAATAAAAAAGATTCTATAATCAAAATTAAAATTTTAGTTCAAAAGATATAATAATTCTAACAAGTTTTCATCATTAAATTACTTATAAATTATCATGATTTTGTTTATTAAATTTCTTACATTCTAGGTTGGCTAACTAATATATATATATATATATATAAAAGAAAATTTGTTTATAATATAAAGGAAATTTTTAAATAGTGAAAAAAAATTTTATACTGAAATTTTTAAATATTGAAATTGTTAAATAATGAAATTCTTTTTTTTTAAGATTGACGTCAATTTTTGTTTTATTAATTTTGAAAATAACCCCTTTGGGGCTGTTAGGACCGAAAAGTTTGCATGCAGCTCCACCCAATATATATTTTATATTATAAATAATTACACATTATTACACATAAACACTAAAGGACATATTGTTAAACAGAGTTCAGTTCCAAAAATATATATAAGAACAGGTTGACAATTAGAGTTAGTATTTTAGATGAAAATCATTTTATAGTGCACTTAGCGACGTTTCAAGTTTTTTTTGTTATAAACATGTCTCAAACAGTTAGGTAGAGTCTTTTAAACAGGCATCCTATTTTGCTGCATGGACTTGCAAAATCCAGAATACAAAATCCAGCAAACTTAAACCAGCTTTTGCTGTTGGAAAGAAACACAGGTCTGATAGAGATTTATGCAATCTTATACATGTAATAGCACAAGTTTTCTCTTATTTAAAATGCTTTGTTATTTCATCAAAATCAAGAAAATTATCGGAATTACAGAAATCCAGAAAAGATTATAATTAAGTCCTTTTTGTTGTTAATACTAATAGTATATGAATATCTTGATTTCTGTTTGAAACAAAGACTTATAACAAGAGTTAGAAATTTTCTAAAGACAAAAGACTCTAGTTCAGAAAAACCTTTTTTGCTAGTTTTTTGATATGATCAAACATTTAATATTTTTAATGCTTAAGATTTAATATGACTGCTCAATACTCAAAGTTTGACAGCTTAAGATTTACATTTAGATTCTGTAAAATATCTTTTAAAGAAAGAAAATGCTTTTATAAGTTATTAAGATTCAGTAAAAATTTTGAATACTAAAAGAAAATACTAAACACATATTTCAATAAACAAAGCTTAAAAATATGAACAAAATTTATTATATAGTAAAATCTGAAAGACGTACCTGGTTGATATTGCAAGTTTAACCGGTCATATACGTATGTTAGAAGTAAAATGAAACTCACTGACACATTATCTCTACACTTTAAGAAAACACTGAAATTCTTAGAGAAACACTTATTGCATCGTAACGATTTTTTTAGAATAATTTATCAAATTGTTACCAGGCGACTTATTCCAGGTGTTACCAGGTGAACAAATATATATATATATATATATAAACAGTTTCACAAAGTCAGTATTTAGATGAAAATCATTTTTAATGCACTTGTAATGTTAAGAGTTTTTTGATTAAGCATGTCTTAGACAACAGGTAGAGACCTTGACGAGGTTGCAGTTTTGCTGTAGAGTGTGCAAAAATCAGCAAAGTTAAACAGGCTCTCACTCTCGGACCAGCTTTTTGCTGTAGCAAAAGACACGTTGACTAGAATTATGCAAACTTAAACATGTTATTGAACAAGATTCTTTTATTAAAATGTCTTGTTATTTCGTCAAAATTAGAGAATATTAACGGTATTACAGAAATTCATAAAGTTTATAACTAAATCCTTCTTAGATGTCATTAAGAATTGTATATAAGTACTTTGGTTTCTGTTTGAGATAAAACTTGTATAACACTTAGAAAATCTGTAAAAGCAAGGATTCTGGTCCAGAAAAACATTTCTCTAGTTAGCATTTTGACATGTTTAAAAGTTTAATATTCTGTTTGCTCAATGTTTAATACAAGCCTGTTCAAATTTCAACACAACTGTTCAATACTCAAAGTCTGACTGTTTAAGGTTTTGTAAACTATGTTTTTTTTAAGAAAAGAAATGTTTTTTATAGTTATTAAATTTCAGCAAAATTTTGAATATTAAATAAAACATCAAATACATATCTTAATGAACAAAGCCTAAAATATCTGTAAATTATGTTTTAAAGAAAGGAAATGCTTTTACGAAATATTAAATTTTGAGTAAAATTTTGAATGCTAAAATAAAACATGAGACACATATCTTAAGGAACAAAGCCTAAAACACTAACAAATCTTATAATATAGTAAAATCTGAAAAATAAGTTACCTGGACAGGTTGAAAGGTGCCGAGTAAATTTTGAAAGAGGCTTTCGCCGTGTTTGATAAAAAAAAGAAACTGAGCTCACTGACACATTAATTTTAACAATGAAACACTGACATCTTTTTTACAAGAAAACTTATTGCATTATAACAAGGTGAAGAACTTGATTGTAGAGCATTACGCCGAGTAGGTCCAGTGAGAAGATTTCGACTCCATTTTCTAGAAGGTAGAACGGAACTGACTGTATGGCATAACGGTAAGGCTGGACTTTGTCCGTAAGAGAGAGACGAAGAGAGCTCAGGTGATTGTTTTCACTGTAGGTCGCAGCGCTGCGCCACTAATCAAGGACGGTATAGACTAGGCAAGGGGTTGACGGTTGATAATTTATGTACAGATTTATTTAGTGTAGATGAATTGAATGTTGATATTTCTGAATGCTACAGCTCCCCCCCCCCCGAAAGACGGAGTCAGGGTGGAAAGAAAAGAGGCCAGAAGGGCCTCCCGCAAAATTTAGAAAAGAAAAAAAAGGAGAGAGAGTGTGTGTGAAGATGTAAAAAAATAATTTTCTCTCAGGCAGGTGTTTTAGACCTCGGAAAAGAACTTAAGACTAACATGCATTGCGAGTGCCACACTATTACACGCCACTAATTATATGTAGTTCGACAGAACCGGTCAGTATACCTCCAACAAGATAAGCAACAAAGAACAAAAACACCATACTTAACTATCTAACAAAGAAATGGACTCACTATGTCCTCGTCCGAAGACGATATTGTGACGAAGAAACAGAAGAGTTCATGACGCTCTCTATATTTTCGTCGCATCGATTACACCCCGGGAGTGTTCGATGTTATGATATGTCTGGATAGGGAAACATGTCAGGTACATGTAGCGGCCATTGCCGTCAAGTGGAACCTCATAGCTAATCAGACTATGGGTTGTATGTGTCAAGTCCGGGAAACAGGGAGATATATCACTGGACAAAGAAAACGTCAAAATCTCTTCGCCTGCCAACATCCATATAGATTATGGCAAGGAGGGGCTCTAAGGAGAGCTCAACCCACCAATACCCGAACATACGGATGTGCATTTGGCTTAGAGCAAAATACGGCTTGGTTCCGTATTTTGTTATGTTCTGCAGTGCACGGAAAGAAGACTACCAGTTAACGATTTGTGCGGGACAAGAAAGATCAGAAGAAACGTAAAGGAGAAGGTTATAGAAATTTTCTTAAATTTAATTTATATGATGAGGTTTGAGTTGCTCGACGTGTGCCTTTATAATGAAACGAGGTGAGTTGGCGAAAGAAAGAGCAACTTTAACCAGAGTGAGAAAATCAATGATCCGGAAAGGGCCTGACCATCGAGGCATCAATTTAGCAGCTCGCTTGTCTATGGCGGAGCTCAGAGGGTGTGTTTTACACCAGGCAAGATCATTGATTTTATACAGATGAGGCTTCCTGAATTTATTATAGGTCTTTTCGACCTTTTGGTGCCCTCTCATGATATTGTCTTTGGCCTGGCGCCAAATTTGTGAGGGATTGGTATTAGGTTTTGGGAGAAGATCATGTATGTTCCAGCTGAGACTCAGTGGTGTATTGGGGAGAAAGTTAAATAGAATACTAAAAGGTGTTGCTTTAAGAGTCTCGTGATGAGCAAAATTAAAAGCCAGCTGAAGCCAGCAAAGGGAGTCGTCCCAAGAGGATTGATTTTTTGAGTGAAAGGCGATGAGGGTTTCTGTTGAGTCTTTCCGCATTATTAGGTTGCGGGTGATACGGGGATAACGTAGCGTGTTTAATACCGCGAGAAAAACAAAAGTTGCGGAAGACATGTGATACAAAGCATTGTGCATTGTCAGAGATTATTATCTTAGGAAATCCGAAATTTTGAAAAATATTTTGGCTTAAGGCCTTAATTGTACTGTGGGAAGTTGCATCTCTGACAGGAATGAGCCAGGTGAATTTTGAGAACTGGTCAACTGCGACCAGTATCATGTTATAGCCCTGTTTTGTCCTGGGAATCTGTCCGACATAGTCGATATGTAATTTTTCCATGGGACGATTGGGGACCGTTGAGGCAAGATATCCTAATCTAGTGTTATGCGCGGGTTTGCTCACAGCACAAACCGAACAAGCTCGCACCTTAGAGGTGACATCCTGCTTTAGAGTTGGCCAATAAAAATTCTCCTTTACCTTAAACAAAGTTTTAAGTATTCCAAGATGACCACCCACAACGGAGTCGTGATGGTAATTAATTAGCAGATCGACTAAGGACTGAGGTAAATAAATTCTGGTGGGCTTTTCTAAATGATTTTTCAGGCAAAGTACACCTTTACTTAAACAGTACTTCTCCGAAGAGATGATAAGTTCAAGGTCGGCGATGATGTTTTTCAAAATAGGGTCGGCCTTCTGATGAGTCTGGATGTCATGAAAAGCTAGAGGAAAATTCGTGAGGAGACTGGTACATGAAAAAGTGGCATTCTCTTCGTTGAAACTTTCTGGTTCAAACATACGAGAGAGGGAGTCTGCTATGATGTTTTGAGTTCCTCTTATGTGCGCTACCTTAAATTTCAATGAAGTCAACTTGGCAATCCAACGGCCTAATTTACCAAGCTAACGAGGACGTGCTAAAAGCCAAGAAAGGGCTTGGTTGTCGGTCTCTAATAGGAATTCCCGATGTTCTAGATACTGCCTAAATTTCTCTACTCCAAAGACTACCGCTAGGCATTCGGCTTCATATGCAGATGAGGCTTTTCTTTCTGCAGGAGTTAAGGTACGTGAAGCGTACGCTATGGGCTGTCGTGAACCGTCAATATCTTGGAGTAGAACTGCTCCAAGGGCCACCGAGCTCGCATCCGTTTGCAGGATGAATGGTTTGGCGAAATCGGCCATCCGGAGGACCGGTGTCTGTGTTATTGCCTCCCGAAGATGTTTAAAAGCTTTCTCTTGTTCAGCTTGCCAAGAGAATTTCTGGCCCTTCCTTCGAAGCAGATTTAAAGGCGCAGCGTGCTCCGCGAAATTAGGAATGAATTTGGAAAAGAAATTGACCATTCCAATAAATCTGGAAACGGCCTTAAGGTTCTTGGGTTGAGGAAAATTTCTAATTGCCTTAGTTCTAGATGGGTCGATCTGCACGCCACGAGAAGAAACAAGGTGTCCTAAAAAGCTTATCTCATTCACGGCGAAACGGACCTTATCTGGGTTGACAGTCAAGCCAGCCCGCCGCAAACGAGTAAGAACTTCCCGAAGATGTTTTTGATGCTCTTCCCAAGTTTTGGAGTAGATGACTAGGTCATCCAGATAATTAAAATTGAATTTAAACTTGATGTCATGGAAAACTTGATCAAGAAGTCTAGTAAGCACTTGGGCACCAGTACAGAGTCCGAAAGGGACTCGAGTAAATTGGTAGAGCATCCAGGGAGTACAAAAACTGGTAATTTGTTTGGACTTTTGAGACAAAGGGATTTGATGGTAAGCTGAATTTAAATCGAAGACTGTGAAATATTTGGCACCGACAAACCAGTTAAAACTTTGGTGCAAATTAGGTAGCGGCACCGCTTCGACGACGATGTTTTGATTGAGTCTCCGATAATCAATCACCATCCTTGTTTTCTTTTCGGGATGTTGAACCAGAAAAACAGGGGATGCATATGCCGAACGGCTGGGTTCTACTACTCCTGAATCTAACAATTCGTTGATATGTTCACGGAGGTATTCCATTTTTGGGGGTGCCAATTGGTATGGAGAACACTTGACTGGAGTGTTATCCTTAAGTTGAATGTCGTATTCAACTGGATGTGTTAGTCCTAACCTTTTAGTGAGTACCTGAGGAAAGTCATTAATTATCTTTAAAACGGCGTTTTTATCATCCTTTTGAAGATGACCTAAAGCATCAGGAGGAGTGATTCAGATGTTGAAGACACTATGTGTTTATAAGATGAGTTACTGAAATTACACAAAGGAAAAACAATAGACCTGGCAAATTTAAAATAGAAATTTTATGCAGAAAGATCGAGTACCAGTCCCGTTTTCGAGATGAAATCTGACCCGAGGATCAGAGGACACGACAACCTGTGCGCCACCAGAAAATCTACATTCCAACTACAATGTTCCATTTTGAGATGTAGGAGACAAGAGTAGGAAATGGGCAACCTTTTTCCAGAAGCCGTGACACAATCAGCCTTCACCCTGGTTATAGATTTAAAAGCTTTGGTGTTTTTTAGTTTCTTGAAAAGTGCTTTAGATATGAAACATCTTACTGAACCGGAGTCCAGCAGAGCATTGACTTTAAATTGCCCAAAAGCCACTTCTACCAAAGGCAAAAACTGATCGTTCAGACCCCTAGATTTAAGAGAAATATATTTTTTTTGACGTTTGCAGTTGGAAAGATTGGAGGTGGAATAGGGCTGCCTGCGCCTATTCCGTAATGAGAAGAATTTACACCCCAGATATAATGACCGGGTATGCCACAATGATAACAAATTGGTGTTAAAGAATTTTGAAATTTATTGCGGAAATTTGTTCTGATTTGATTGGAAGTTGAGTTAAAATTTTGAAAAATTGGTCTATTAGTAAAGAGTGGGTTAAAGTTATATTTAGATCCGATGTGGTTGGTTTTAAAATGAGAGGCTGGCCTGGAGCTACCAACTAAACTCCAAACCTGCCCCCGTTTTTTTGAAGGGTATTGCCATGTTGGAGGCCGGTTTCGACACTCTGGACTTCTATGTCCCGGCTGCCCGCAACTGTAACAGACTACTGGTGGTCTTGTAGGTCTAAAATCAGGACTTCTATCCTCGGTTCTCGTTAATGGAGCCCTTTGCCTGTCAGTGTACATGACGTTGTTAACGTGAGCGCAGAGTCGATCTAAATCTGCAAAAAATTTTGGCTTAGTTGCAAAAACTAAACAGTTGCGGACTTCCGGAGACAGTCCCTCCAGAATGACGTCCGTGACCTCCAATTCGGACTTATCTAAATTTAGTATTTCTGCTGCTTCTTTAATTTCGTTCACGAAAATGTGCACCGCTTCGTTAGTCTTCTGGGGCCTATAAAATAACTCCTGCACTAAGGAAGCTAACCTTTTTGAAGGTATAAAGAGACTTAAGGCCTCTTTATGGAAGGTATGAAATGTCTGATGTCTAATCAGACATGAATTTAACGGTCCCTGAGCATAAGGCATCAGGACATTATTGATATTTACAGCTACATCAGGGTAAGTTTTCACTATTTTTAAAGCCATTTTAATAAAAATTTAACAATTTATTGAGGTCGAAACCATCTGTCTGAGGTATAGATTTGATAATTTGTTCAGCAGGATGGCTTAACTTTCCATATAAAGAAAAATAGGAACAGCTTTTCGAACTGCCAGGAATCGTTTGCTGAGGATCGGCCTGCGGTGTGTCCGAGGTCAAATTTAGGCCGTTAGAGCGAGAAGGTTCTGCCGAGTTTGCTTTAGTGGTTCCCCCAGAGGGCGTTAGCGGGATGCTCACGTTTAATTTTAATGGAGCTAGCGTTTGCTCGAAAGCTTTAAATTTGTCTTTCAGGGTTCCGAATTTGTTTTGTAATTCGGCAAGATCCCGTGGTACGTTGTTATCAGCAACTTTTAGTTGTTCGGTTTGCACCCGAGTTAGGAACTCTAAACGCCTTCCGAAGGCATTCATCCGCGCGCGAACACGGATCATTTTGATGCCTCGTTCAGAGTCTAAGTTCTCGAGGTCATCTTGTTAGACGAACAAGGAGTTTCGCGCTAAGGATATCTGCTGTACAAGGATCTCTTCCGTGAAATTTCCCAATTCGGGCTCAACACCATTTTGTAGAAGGGACCTAAGAGAGGTTCGCATTTTTGCTACGGTATCCTTCTCTCCACCTCTAGCCACGACTTCGAAGGCGAGCTCAGTGTTTTTTAGCGCATCTACCAATCTCAGCAAGTATACTGCCATTTTACCTATTGCTGATGGAAAAATAAAGAAAATTGTAAATTAAAAAAAATATTTTCTCTCAAGATGACTAATAAAATTTGAAGTGAAAGGACCAAAAGATAAATTGAGAATTGTGTATGTTGTGTGTATGTTGTATATATGTATGTATGTAAGTAAGAATCAAAACAGACAAGCAAAAGGAAACTCGAGAAAATTTAAAAAGAAATTTTGAATAGTTTTTTTTGGTTTTTTTGTTTTTATCTATTTTTGGGTTTTCTTATTTATTTTATATTTATTTATTTTTTGAATTCCCGAATGAGCCCTGTCTGCCTGGATCAAATTCCGTGAATGACTAAAGTATGTCATATATATATATATATATATATATATATATATATATATATATATATATATATATATATATAAAAGAATTTATCTAAGCAGAGTGAAATAAAGTAAAAAAAAAATTTATTAATATTGGTCTAGACGTTCTTGTGTAATGTGTTTATATGTAAAATAAAAAAATTTTAAAAAATTAGACTAATAAGTTTATATATTTTTTTTTTAAAAAAGGTTTCATCAGCAGTAGTTGTTCAGTATATGAGAAAGCTGCAAAGACACGAAAAGTGAGCCTTGTTTAGCACAAAGAGAAAAATTTTAAGAATTTAAATTTCTATGGTTCCAAAGCAAAATTTTGAAAATTAACCACGCTCTGCTACCAGAAAGATGTTACCAGGCGACTTAAATTAAAGAAAGGTGGAACCAACTGGTAAAAATGTTTAAATAAAAAAAAGACAAAGACAAATTATGTAATCAACAAGGCTCAAATTTAATTAATAAAAAAAAGAAATTTCGATGGATCAGATTTTACCATTTACAAATATGAAAAACATCACCTTAAGCTAAATTGACACAAGCAAAAGCTTAATAATTAAAAGATTACAAATTGTATCTAGAAAAATTATATGCCCTTAAAGTAAAAGAGAAAAAAAAATTATTGATGATTAAACTCTGACATTTATCCCCCCCTTTTGTTTATATAAACTGTTACAAAATTTAACAATAAAAAAAGAAAAGATTCTATAATCAAGATTAATATTTGAAGTTCAAAAGTTATATTAATTCTAACAAGTTCATCATTAAATTACTTATTAAATATCGTAATTTTATTTATTAAATTGCTTACATACTAAGTTGGCCAACGTATATATCCTTTTTTTTTAAAAAAAAGGAAATTTGTTTATAACATAAGAAAATTTTTAAATAATGAAATTTTTGAAAACAGAAAATTTTTTAAATATTAAAGTTTTTAAAGATTGAGATTTTTTAAATATTGAAAGTTTTTAAGATTGACGTCAATTTTATTAATTTAGAAATAACCTCTTTGAGGCTGTCAGGACCGAAAGATTGCATGCAGCACCACCCAATTATATATTAAATTATAAATAATAACACATAATCACATATAGACAATAAAGGACATATTTTTGTTAAACAGAGTTCAGTCGGTGAACAAATATATATATATATATATATATATATATATATATATATATATATATATATAAACAGTTTCACAAAGTCAGTATTTAGATGAAAATCATTTTTAATGCACTTGTAATGTTAAGAGTTTTTTGATTAAGCATGTCTTAGACAACAGGTTTGCTGTAGAGTGTGCAAAAATCAGCAAAGTTAAACAGGCTCTCACTCTCGGACCAGCTTTTTGCTGTAGCAAAAGACACGTTGACTAGAATTATGCAAACTTAAACATGTTATTGAACAAGATTCTTTTATTAAAATGTCTTGTTATTTCGTCAAAATTAGAGAATATTAACGGTATTACAGAAATTCATAAAGTTTATAATTAAATCCTTCTTAGATGTCATTAAGAATTGTATATAAGTACTTTGGTTTCTGTTTGAGATAAAACTTGTATAACACTTAGAAAATCTGTAAAAGCAAGGATTCTGGTCCAGAAAAACATTTCTCTAGTTAGCATTTTGACATGTTTAAAAGTTTAATATTCTGTTTGCTCAATGTTTAATACAAGCCTGTTCAAATTTCAACACAACTGTTCAATACTCAAAGTCTGACTGTTTAAGGTTATGTAAACTATGTTTTTTTTAAGAAAAGAAATGTTTTTTATAGTTATTAAATTTCAGCAAAATTTTGAATATTAAATAAAACATCAAATACATATCTTAATGAACAAAGCCTAAAATATCTGTAAATTATGTTTTAAAGAAAGGAAATGCTTTTACGAAATATTAAATTTTGAGTAAAATTTTGAATGCTAAAATAAAACATGAGACACATATCTTAATGAACAAAGCCTAAAACACTAACAAATCTTATAACATAGTAAAGTCTGAAAAATAAGTTACCTGGACAGGTTGAAAGGTGCCGAGTAAATTTTGAAAGAGGCTTTCGCCGTGTTTGATAAAAAAAAGAAACTGAGCTCACTGACACATTAATTTTAACAATGAAACACTGACATCTTTTTTACAAGAAAACTTATTGCATTATAACAAGGTGAAGAACTTGATTGTAGAGCATTACGCCGAGTAGGTCCAGTGAGATGATTTCGACTCCATTTTCTAGAAGGTAGAACGAAACTGACTGTATGGCATAACGGTAAGGCTGGACTTTGTCCGTAAGATAGAGACGAAGAGAGCTCAGGTGATTGTTTTAACTGTGGGTCGCAGCGCTGCGCCACTAATCAAGGACGGTATAGACTAGGCAAATGGTTGACGGTTGATAATTTATGTACAGATTTATTTAGTGTAGATGAATTGAATGTTGATATTTCTGAATGCTACAAAATGATTATAACAAGAATTGTAGAGCATTTTGCAAATGAAGGCCGATTAGATTTTGGAACGACTGCATGTTCTACAAGGTTGAAGTGAAGTGAATAACGGTATTTTAGACTGGACGTTATCCGGTGATAGAAAAAGAGAGAGATATGTGATGCGATAGTTTACAGTGCCGGCCGCTGGACTTCGCTACCTAACAGAGGCAGGTAGATAGACGAGGCGGGGGGTAGGATGTTGATAATTTAGTGCAGATTTATTTTATTAATTTGTATGTAACGCTACAAAGATAAGATTAAAAAGTTATATGATATTTATTAACAATGTTCGTTGTGAAGGTGAAGATATTATTTTAAGGATTTTAATACATTTGAATGATTACCTTTATATTCAAATTACTCAATTTTTAATTTAATGAAATTTTTTTTAAAATAAACAAACAGACACAAAAGGTCCTCACTATTAAAAAAATAACCTGGAACTTATTTTTTATCCTTTATTTACACTACATTTTACACATATTTTTAGTACAATGTTAATATTTAAAAATAATTACTACGACATATACACAGGGAGTAAATGTCAAATGGATTTGGATTATTGATAATCTATTTTCAATGCTAAAAATACATACATAATCACAAATGAATCTAATGCAATCACGTGTAATGAATTCAGCAGGTGAAAGAGTAACTTTTATAACAAATAGTGATAAGTATAATTTGTAGCTGTTCATTCTACCTCTTTTAAGTCGTAGGGTACAATTTTCTCTAGAATAAATAAAATTAAAACGTATTAACCAATTATGAAGAAGGCGGAATACATCAATATTAGTTTTTTTTATGTATTATACAAGTAATTTATTAAATATGGAAAATCAATATGAAATTAATTTTAATGGAGTCATAAGTATAATTTTTTCATCTTTTTAATTAGAGTTTTAATCGAATTTGAATATATTCAATAGCTTTATGTCTGTAACGTAACTCACTCCTATAAACAGACTCACTTACTATAAACTCATTGTGGTACTTAATGTTACACAGCTTGAAAATTGATTACAATACTACGTTTACTTAAAAGAGTGGATATATATTGTAAATGTTTAGCAGACTCCATTAAGACTCGTAGAAGCGGAAATGTTTAGAAAGGACTAGTGCGTTTTAAACCACTTACGGAAATGGAAAGGTTTCTATTGGGATATAATATCAAAGCGAAAAAAGGAGAGAAAGACATAGTATAACTTATGTGCTTAAAACGTTCGTCAAGATGCAAATACGGTTAAAAATATGGTCAGAAAATGTGCTTACTACAAACATATTTTTGTCGTCTTATCCTAATTTATTTCTTTAATCTAATGTAGGGCAACAATAATACTTTGATATATAATTTTTACAAAAAAAACAAATATAATTTACAAAATATTGATTTAAACGAAACATGACCTGTTTTAAAACATATTCCTAAATAACTTGTTCAAATTTACCAACCGTTAATTGGATTCAGTAATTTACATTATTCCACCATTCAACTTTACACGTAGATTGAGCATTTCATACCCGGTACGTAAGCAGTTCCAGTAATTATCCATTCTCTGATATGATTCAGAATCCGTTCAATAATAGATTCAACATCAACAGTTTGGTATTCAGAGACTTAAATCCATAGATTAGTATTTCCAAAACTAATCTGGTTTACTTAAGTAACTGTTCACTTTTTGTCAAATATTACATCCTTCCAATCTCCAGTTCTATCATCCGTTCAGTTACCGGGTGGATCCAACACCCGTCTCTTCTTTTATCATTTAACTCTCTACTCTGGTGTAAGGAGTATAGGGGTCTTACCCTCCATGCTACTCACATGTGACAACAACATCTATCTACTCTCCAGCCTTAATACATCATTTGACGAATCCCTTTAATCTACATCATTTGTCCAATTTTCAAAGTCGCGGTGTTCATTTGGTTAACTTGGAATTATTCATTCAGCATCATATTTCTAGTCCTCAAATGCAAATAAACACGTCCCCACGGAATACAAAAATTTCACTTTATGTGTCACACCCAAGTAGTCCCTAGAAACACTAATTTCTTTGAAATGAAAAATGTATCATTTTCCGTTCTAATAATTCTAAAACTTTAATATTGAATTTGTCATTGTGTTTTATTTGTTTACTCATGTTTTTATTTTAAGATATATGTATTTATTTTGACATATTATGTAGTTAGTTTATATGTTTCTTCTAATACCATGCAACATGAAGAGGTGAAGATAAAAATATTTTTACAATTTAACCGATTTTGATTTAAATTACTTTCAAAGGAACGTGTCTGTTCTATTCTGTTACAATTTCGGAAAAAAAATTATTTGGAAATCATTCATTTTTTTAAAAAACTGTATTAACCAAAACTGCGAGTTTGTTAAATTTACGTAAATTCAATTTTTTTCCGACAAATGTTTTTAATTATATAATAAAAAATATAGTTAATAGCACTTGAAAATGTTTTTATGATGTTATTTTCTACTTCAAAAATATCTTCAACCACTTATTTCTTTTAACCAAAGTTTATTCAAAAGAATAAATTTGCATAAATTTAAAAAAAAGTGCTTTCTTCTTGTTTTAGATTATGTTGGTTCATGTATTCACTCATTATTTGGCATGAATGACACATATCAACATTAGTATAATTATAATTAGAATTTAGGTTGCATACCCTATGGAATAAACACAGTCGTATTCGTCTTGCTTCTTTATGTTCAAACAAAATATTCTCTTTGATTTCTTTACAAGAAATACTATATTCTTTGTACATATCTCTATTAAATAAATGGTTAATTTTACATGTCTTTGTTAGAGTTCTATTATACAACGAATAAAAGGGGTAAAGTAAATAGTTTGAATATGACTGAATTACAATTTTTTTTTAAATATAATATTTATAAACTAGAAATAAAATAGGTCTAAGTTTTGAAAAGAATGTCTTACATCTATTAAGTCAGTTATCGTTTACTAAAATAGTTAATATTAATTTTACGCAGTATACTGGGTCCGATCATTTTTTGTTGCAAAGATAATTTATTTTTCGATTTTCTAATACTAGGCCACACACTAGTAATATAATTTTATTAAGAAATTGAATTAAGTACGTAACCCGGACTTAAATTAAGCAGCTTTTATAGAGAACAGAAGTTAGATTCCCATGGTACTACTCTTACCAGTTATCTTGGAGCTTCAAGCTGTACTACTTGATATTTAATTGAACTGTTTAATCAGTAGTGTTTAGTCCGTTATAGGAATACTCGTTAGTTGAATTTAATACCAAACTAATCGAAATTAATATAATTTATAATTACTTTGGCATTAATAAATAATCAGAAACATATTTATTTTAGTTATAATTGACCTTGAAAACTAAAGAAGGATTTTTCGCGGAAAGAAAGTGACTCCTAATGTGTGTTGTTATTAGGGTAATAAATTCCAACAGAATAAAAATTAAATCCCCATTAGTTTCAAACATATTATGTTTTCTGTCAAATAATATAGCCCCGTCAATATTGAAAAATATATGGATTTAGCATGACATTCTACTACCTAAAAACACTGATAAAGTAAGTAACATATCAAAAGCAAGACTTTATTTCGAAGACTTTTTGCAAAATATTATTAATAGTTAAAACTTTTATAATTTGTACCTCATAGGAATTCAATTAAAACTGTAAACGATAACTTCTATTTCTAATGAAGTATAGTTAATAATGTTTGTAAAACAATAGAAACAGACTCAAACTATTAGAACTATAAGGATATAAAAATTATAATTTTATTTTTGATCTGCAATGTAATGTTTTCATTATGAACATATTAATCATATTTCTAGGCTATTTATTTAAATTTATAATTAGATTTATTTTTTATAAATTGAATAACAGCATAAAATAATACTTTAACAGATCCAGCTATACAGAGTATGTTTATGTTATTGTTTTTCTTCACAAGCGACTAGAATTTAGAATCAACTTTATAGAGTTCAGGTCAAATAAATGATGCAAATATTTTTCACATATTTTTTCGTCACTTGCTAAAACGAAATAAAAACGAGCAAACTCTAAGCGTGACCAAAAACGGTAGGTTAGTAAACGGTAGGTAAATGATCCATTGCAGCCGTCTTTATAATATGTTTATATATTTAAATAAGGTCCTAACCTTGCTATGCTTACCTGCACACACGTTCTCAGCGTAAGTAGTAATTGCTTAAGGTCCTAGCCTTGCTATGCTTAGCCGCACACACGTTCTCAGCGTAAGTAGTAATTGCTTAAGGTGCTAACCTTGCTATGCTTAGCCGCACACACGTTCTCAGCGTAAGTAGTAATTGTTTAAGGTCCTAACCTTGCTATGCTTAGCCGCACACACGTTCTCAGCGTCAGTAGTAATTGCTTAAGGTCCTAGCCTTGCTATGCTTAGCCGCACATACGTTCTCAGCGTAAGTAGTAATTGCTAAAAAACAGCAAATTTGGTCGAAATCGGTAGAATCTATTGGATATTTTTTTAAATCATAAAAAGTGACAAAAAAACACTGAAGACTATTCTGAGGCAATTATAATTTCCTTTGTAACTATCCACAAATATTAAAATGTAAAATGGTTCCGAGATTTCCCCACATAACTCACAGACTACTCATTGAGACCATAATGACACACTCTAAATGAAACTACTTATGATTAACATAATTTGTCTACAGGAGTAGAATATTTTTTATTGTTTTATGTTATTTTTAAACACTCTTTGAAAAGAAATATTTTAATAATAGTTTTAAATAAACCACTACTTCCTATCACTATTTTTATTATACTATTCAACTACCACTTTAAAAACTATTAGAAAAATGTATGTTTTTATATTAGTTTTAAAAAATATATTTCTACAGTACATTATATTTCGAAAATTAAAGAACCTAAATTATAGGTTAAAATTTAATTTAGTCGGTATATAAAAAGGGTATGCTATATTTTGTTAGCTGGAGACTTTGATTAATAATACAAACTGTATACTGTGGATGAACCTTTTTCAATCAGTTTTCTTTCTGATCTGTCTGTCGTAGTGTATGTAATGCATATGTAAATAAATGTACATGTATAATAAATATAAGGGATACACCGCTAAGATTACAAATACACTACAAACAGACAAAGAGAGAAGAGGTCTCTTCGTCAACACCCCTCCACCGAGTTAACAAGATTTCTTTGTCAGATCCCCTCTACCATCAACTTGAAATACAGTTAACCACTGTATTAGAATTAACACTAAACTGTATATCTTTAAGTATTGCTGTTTTAATGAGTATAAACTTCGTATATTGCATTTCGCAAATGTATATTAATAACTTTTATTACTATCAATTTGAGTGATATAAATACGTTTAATTTTCCCATCACTACTACAAAAGTATATTTTTTGTTACAATCACTCTACACCCGTGTAAGAGTTTTGTGCATATTAAACGATGGTAAAACCATTAGACAACCGCATTGAAAGTATCAATAACTTTTCAAATCTGCAATCGAAACAAGTTAAAAAAGATTTGGTTTAGTAACTAAACCTTCACATTTACAATACAAAGTCTTTATATGTCTTTAATAGTATGAAATAAATTTAGTGATTTTTAGTCTTGGTTTTACACATTTATTTAGCCTTTAATGTTCTTTTTTTCATATAATAAGATTAGAAGTTTCGAAAAGAAGTTACTGATCTAATTTACCTATCACACGCTCCAAGTACTTTTAACTATAGTGCTATTATTTAACTGTTAACATCTTTATTTATACGCATATTTTAATTTGAACGACAGTAACATTAACCTCGTTACTGATATACGTTATTATTTTTGAAAATAGAATTTAATACTTTTCAATGAGTTTTACAACATATTTATAGAATTTATAGTTTGAATTAAATTATGATCCTTTGGTATAACATTTACAAAATGTAATGGAATTTAACAATTATTGGCTCTTGTGAAAATCCTAAATATGTTAAATCAGCACAAAATTTTAATTTTTAACATTGTAAAAAGCGTACGGAGCTTAGGCTAATGTGTAGGTCAAGGAATCTAAACAACATAAAAGTAATAAAATCATTTTACTTTATCTAAAACTGAAGAGGGTGCTATGGTTTTCTAAAAAAAATATGAACATTCCAACAGCCTCTACTAGTACAAATCTATATGTTGACATTTTTGTTATTTAATCGTTGCGTTAAAAATCAACTTTACATTGAAATTTTAGGTTTTGTGTACATTTCACGCACAGTGTTTTACTAACCATAGAATCTACAACTCAAATGGATAAGTTTAAACTTTAAACTGTTCTCTTATGTACAACCGCAAAAATGTAATTTTAAAACGAAAAATATTTATTAAACTTTTGCAGTCAATTTTCAACCATAACCTCTGTTCAACATGGAATAATAATGTATAAAAATAGTAAATTGTTTGAATACGTTTGTAACCACGTATTTGTACTTTTGTTACACTTATTTTCTATGCACTACAACCAACAAAATGAGGTGAAAAAAAAGCAAAATATATAAACATACGTATGCTTAAACAAACCTTAACATTTTAAGAAAGGTGACTTGATAAACCATTACATTAAAGTAAACTTTAACAAATCCGTCAAAACTGTCACTTTACTTGACTATTAACAATCGTACACATAAACAAAATATACAGCATTACAAATTATAAGTATTTTCACATTAAACAATTTCTAAACTACTGTACACTTGAACAAAATGCATTATAAACCGTATGCTTCTACTCTACTTATAAATTATTTTACACTTGTACAAAAAATTTATAATGTTAAATTGTTGAATTTTACACTCAACTTTTAAACTACTGTTCAGTTGAACAATAATTACGCACTAAATCGAAAGAATTGTAACTTTTTTCAAATTGTAAATCACTGCACTGTGTTCTACTGTCACAAACTACATCTCAAGTAAACATTACGGTTTTACATTTGCCGAAGATTCTGTATACTTGAAGATTATGTTATATATACATGTTCTAATATACAGTAGATAGTTTCAATTGTCGGATCAAAACCAAGTGAATTTACAAAGAATTTAGTTTTTCTAATACTTATCAAAATCGTAGATATATTGTGTATACTTTAAATGGATAATAATAATTAACAAAATTATCTGTTAAATGTTTCGTTCCAACTATACCGAATGTTTGGATTTGACAAAAAAACCGCTTCCCTCTAACTCTCTCATTCTGTAGTGTTTGTTATGTATAGTGTATCTGAATAATGAATATACAGGATATAATACATTATAAGAACACAACATACACGAGAGAGACAGAGGTAGAGAGAAGAGGTTTCTTTGTCTAATGCAAGGATTCAGCGTAATCGGAAATAATAATTTAACAGTTATTTTGGTTAACTATTATTATCCATTTATATACAATCTGTGTAGCCTACTTGTTAATCTTACATTTTGATAAACACGTAAATATATTAGATATGGTTTACATTAAATAATAACTAGATATGTAACAATGATATTCTATTCTGTGTACATCCCATAGTGTGTGTTGATTGAAGTCCCACAATGTGCTTTATGTTCAACGATGTACGGTTTATTAATACATGATATTGTTTGTATATATGACATTCATTGTTCAAATATAGAGTAGATTTATCTTTGGCAATTTTAAAATCCTATAGTCTATTTGACATGTTCATATATATGACAGTAAAATATAGTGCAGATATAGACCTACAGTGATAAACAATTACAAAAAATGACAATTCCCATGCTTAGACGTAATTGTTCAAAAGTACTATAATTTAAAGTTGAGGGAAAATTCATCCAGTTTATAATTATGTGATTTGTTCAACTGTACAATAGTTTAAAAATGAACTGAAATCAAAATTGCTACTGTTTATCATTACTTTATCTTGTTTAAGTATACAATAGTTTTAAAATAGGGTGAAATGTTATTCTTCATTTTACTCTACGAATCTTTAAATTTTCTTTTTTCTTATTCTTTAATTTAACGGTTGTAATACATTGAAAAGATCTAAATTATGATTTTAAACTGTTGCTAAAATGTAATAGTATTAAATATTCAACTTGAATACATTGATCAATTACATTACCTATTTTAACTAATAACACTGCAAAAAAGATTAATATGTCCATAATAATAAACAAATATTATTCTGTCTCTCTTTTAAGAGGGTTTTTTAACTCTAGAACTTATATCTAGGTTCACAAATTGCCTAAATATAAGTTATATTAGTAAATCATATTAAGATTAAAGACATGCTAGAATAGTGGCGTTATAGTCTAAATAACAATAAAAGTTTGGGATTCGAAATTAATTAACAATTTGAAACTGTATTTTACATCATATCAGACAATGAATACATGTTGTTGGGATGTTCATATTTTGAGAGAGAAACATAGTATTCTCTTCAGTTTTTGGTAAAGTAATAGTTGTACATAGCTTCAATTTGCTTAAAATCCTTGACCTACAAACTATACGCAGATCTCATATGTAATTTTCACGTCAGCATAATTACAAGCAGTACACTTTAACTTATTTTTAATTTTTATGAACTTCTAATTTTTATATTTTTATAGTATATATTAAATTGTCGAAAATCATTAACTTTGTACAGTTATTTAACTTTGTACAGTTATTTAACTGTACAGTACAACTGAGGTTTTAATTTGAGGTTGTTTAAGGTCCGAGACATAGATGTTAGGTATAATATTAACTTTTGTGTTACAACTTTTTTCAAATTTGCAATATATGTATTTTGTTGTTGGTCTACAGTATGCTAGAACATTGTGTCCATCAATTAATATCCCTTGTAAAAAGTCTTCAAATATATACTTTGGCCACAATTTGTATTTTAATGTAACTAGTATTGTTGGAGTCAGTAACTCGGAGACTTCATCCTTACGTTTCAAACTGTAAGATTATTCTCGTATATAATATATCATGTAATATTTTGATTTTTATAGAAACTTTTAAAGTTATTTAAACATAAAATACGTTTATCATCGTACAAATTTAATAATATAATTACCTATAACAAGATAATTTCTTTCTTTTAATATTAGTCACATCGGACTAATTAATAAAGGCCGATTTTAAGCAGTCTTGTGAAATATTTTGGACAATTTAATCTTATGGAAGTTGATTTTGAATAAATAATTCAACCTATAGATTTGTTTCTGAATATACTTATTGGTAATTATCAAAAATAATTGATATACTTCTGTATCAGTGAAGATTAAAAGTATGAGTCACTCAATATAGTAATAAAAGGTATTAATGGTACATTTGAGCACAATTTATAATATGCGTTATCACAGGTTTCATTAAAATAACCCGATTGTCTCAATATGTAAATATTACTTGTAATAGTTAACTGTATCTCTAATTGGCGGTGGAGGGGATTTGACAAAGAAATCTCAAATTGACTCCCCTCCACCGTCAACTTTTGATACGGTTAACTATTGCAAGTACTATTTACATATTGAGATGATCACGTTAAGTGAAGCCTTTAATATCACTTAATAAAAATTTAGGATCACAGAGTAATAACTTATTATTAAATAAATTTATAGTTTACACACATCTAATGTTTGTGAAAAATTGTTATAATAAATATAAATGAATATGTATTAAGTACAGTCTTCTGTCATTCCTTTATTCAATTTATTATCTCTTTCAGATAATGAAGTTTAAATTCATTCCTGTATCAATACTTTTTACGCATTTATCAACAATGAGGTCTTAAGCATTCACCCCACCATTTCGTTAGGCTCGTTTTCAATCACATCACAAATAAAATCAATAATGAAATGAAATGGAAACAACCCACTTTAACAAAAGAAAACGACTGATTAAATTGAAACTCAGTGAATAAATTAAAGATATGCCAGTAAAATCGATAAAACCTATTATTTAACTGTTTCGATGGTTCTTTATAACCTCGTTAAAAGTACTAAAAATAACTTACAACATTTAAATCTTCACCATTTAAAAATATTTCTGAAATAGTAAAAACAAGTTGAGATTTTAACCTGTTATGAGAAACACTTCTTTTTATCTTATGGCTGATACCACAAAATTATCTGTTTAAAAAACGTAGGCCTACGATTGAAATATGTTCATATTACAAATATTTTGATATAAACTACTGATACACTTTTGTGATGTTCTCCAACGCACAAACGAGAGAAGACAGACAATAGGCAGTCAAATATTTTTAATTATTATTTTATTTTATGTTTTGTCACCAAAATACTTTTAACTTCTGTTTAAAAAACATGTTTTGTTAGGTCCGTAAAGGTTTTATTAGGCCAGTATTTACTAAATATTACTACGTTGTTAACTTAAATTAGTCTTTGTTGTACAATCATTGTAAAATAAGCGACTTAATTGTTTATTTCATTTAGTTTAACTTTTAATACTTTCTTTTTTCCCCATGATGAAATGTAATTACCGTCTACTAAATATTGGTGTATAAATCTATCAATAAGAAATGCAACAACTGGGAACGGATTCTCATAGTTATACATAAAAGTGAAACAGGATCAAAAATTTTAAAAAGTATTTACTCATTTACTTACAATTACGGGGTTAAAAGAATAATAACAAATAATCCCAGGGAGTACCAGAGGATGATAATCACATCTACATCCGAGGAAGCTACCCTCAGGATCGCTGTACGCCAGCGAAAAACATCATCTTACTCGAGGTGACCCAGCTTCAACAAAACACAGCGGATCTAGACCAGGAGATCAATAAAAATTCCCCAATCTAAGGTGTAAAGTATCCTTAGGTTAATGTTATGGTTAATAAGTCTCGATGGATGAATTTTACTAAGGTAATTGAGCATTAAATGGAGCCTATGGAGGACCAGGCGACTCTTCATACTAATTAGCCACTTTACAAATGTTATTTCTTATGGTAACAACTATGGATTAAATACACACACAAATCAAAACAATACTGTAGCGTGCTCAGATATTAAAACTAATAACTTCAGTTGCATCTGGGTCAAATTACAAGGTATAGGGAAGGCCTCTGTGCTATACCAACACTGAAATCTCATCTGAAAAAGAGGACATGATGCTGGAAACAAATAATTCCTCTCAAGATACCATCAAAACTAAAAAATTGAGATATTAAACCAGATGAATGAGAAGGTAAAATATACCAGAGCAGGTAACTCTTTCAATAACTTTTATAGGTTACATAGTTTTTATTCATAACTATAATAAAATTACGATTTTAAAACCGAATAAATGTTTTATTAGATCATTAATTATTTCGTCGGTGAAATTTAATAACCTAAATTGTAATTATTTATATATTGTGGAGCTTAAATAATACCAAGCTTTCAATTTCTTTTAATCAAATTTATCATTTATGAACCCAAAACCATCCAATTTATCAAAAATGTTATAGCCAGTTTTGATTAAATCTAGATAATGCGATTTTATCTTACGGCTGATACCAACCAATTATCGGTTTAAAAAGTATGATAGAAATATGTCCATATAACATATTATGTATACATATTGTTTTATGTATTGGTTTGTGCAACAGCTCAATGTACAAACTATAGACGACAGACGCGGGTCAGTCAAATATCGTTACAAAGATACTTTTTAAACGAGGTATTTCCTTGAAAAACTCAAGTATTGAATTTTTTTAAACCCAATCCAAAATCTTCTCAACACTACCTATATGTAAAAAGTAAACAATTTATTATTTTATTATTATTTCCACTTCTAATAATATTGCAGTTTTAAGGAAATGTATTTTATCACTAAACACGTTTTTTTTTTGTTTTTTTTTAACAGATTTATTCAAACATTTCCTTTGTTTTTAAAACCAATGACAACTATAGGGCCTACATATCTATACGAAGAGATGAGATATTTACCAATATAATATTTATTTGCATATCTAGCTAGATGAGGAAAAATAATAAAGCACATCTCAGCTCTGAGATGGCTATATTGTACATCTCGAAAATAAATGGTAAACTTACTTGTTAGTGTTTAATTCACAAGTAATACGGAAGGCCAATTTTCCATTATAAGCTACAAGTGCCCACACTTTTCTTGAAGATAATATTCCAGCTACTTCACTTCCCTTGGTTCCTAAGACGAATATATGACTGATTTGGGTAGCAGGATATATGACATGGTATCTTCTTTGTTTCCACACGCGTTATACAAAATCGCTTGTTCCGTGCGTAATCTATGCAAGTAATAATAGGACCTGTTGCTGAGACTATTGCAGTCGCCCTAGAGACTTCTCGGTAACTGATTGGCCAATATTTGATTTTATGTAGGTACCTCTAAGTTGCCTGTGTTTTCTATATTCTCTTCCACTTTTATTTAATTCTTTTGGTAGCATATTCTGTTATCTGGTATGGAAGTATTCACCATGTCCACTGAAAGCATTTTTGCGGCCATGAAATATAGCTAAACTTTTAACTTCTTGCAACACCGCAATTAAATGGAGTCCATTGAAATACAATTTTATTTTCCCTCTTCAGCAGGCGTCCCGTTTGATTGTCGTGGCTGATGATAGAACAAAGTGAAGCTTGTTAATGTGTGTTTTAGCTACAGAGCCAAACGCCACACATAAATATGTGATTTATAGACCTAATATATGTCGATTAGAACATTCTCAAAACTTCTTTTTCAGCTTCATATTGTCAATTTGTCTACAAATGAATCATTCTTGAGCTCTGAATAATACTAGTTTAAATTGGTCTTCCAACTTAACTTTCTAACTAATTTATCCCCCTGGAGCCTAGGTATAACATTAAGATACACATCTAGTGTTTCTGTCTCCAGGTGAGGATTTTACATCACATGTCTTTTATGTCTGGTGAACAATTTGGACCCCGTTAAGAATGAAGTAATCTATAACAAATGTTAAAAGTTAACAAATAATACGTTTAAATAAAAATCTGTTTTATTATTTTGAAATAAGTATAATTTAAGGTGGTTTAAAAGTAAAAAAATAATGAAGTACGGCAGAAAAATCTCTGTTTGATATTTCCCTGGATATTAGATATCATGCGTTCCACTTTATAACACCCAATATCTCAACTCATGTAAATTTTGTTTACAGAACTTGTTCTCGCGAGTAAGATAAGATCTAAGTTTCCCACTGGAAGTTCTCGATTTATCTAGCCTGCGAAACTATAAACCCTTCCACAGTTTAGTGAAACCAAACTATAGGAACCCCCCTTTGTTAATTCTCCCAGTATTAAATTTAAATGTATTCCCTTTGCTCAGGGAGAACACGAACAATTAAAAAAAATATTTACCTATCTCAGGTATGTATTCTTGGAAAATGCTTATATCAATACACTATCCATTATCTGAAATATTCCTCAGTTATCCTTGCTTGTGGATTAGGTGAATCTAAAAAAAAGTTATATGCACTGCTCTTATGGAACAGAATAGCTCTGAATTTATTTTCTGAATAGTTAACAATATCAAAAACTTGTATGACAAAATAAACGAAACCTTTTCAAATTAAAATTAACAAATATTTTTTATTAATATTTAATAACTTAAAACTACAGTAGGCGGTATTGTAACATTTATTTTAATATTTAATTTCTTGAAAATTTCTAAACCAAAATTTGATCTTTTTGGAACCTCTAATCGTTCAGTTCTTATTCTGATTAGGGTTCTGTACAACTGTATTTCTTTACTATAATTTCTCTTTTAAAACATATTATTTATTATATAAAAATTAAATCCACAGTCAGGAAACTTATTCTAAGTCCCAGGTAAATTTGTATTTAACTCTATTGTGATTAACTCTTTGATTTTCATATTAATGTATAATTTAATTTATTAAAAGAAACCAAACCTGAACGATGTGATGTTTCCTGGACTCTCGATGAAAAAAGCTACGCTTTGTTGGTGGTGATGTTATAATCCAACAATGATATCTTTATATCACTGGTATATCCCTTCCTATAAAACCACTTATCACGATTTATGTGATTTTTGAAAATTTTAACCTTTTTTTAACACTAGTTTATAAATTCACTTTTTTAGCATTTTTAATTAATTATTTTTCTTTTTTTTAACAACTTATAAAGTATGGTCAACTGACTTAGGGATTGACCATCGATTATACTTTTTTAATTTGTACTAGCGACCCCTCCAGCGTGTAGTTACTATAATTTTTATAAGTATTTAAATTTAAATATGAACAATTCTGAAAACGACTGGCGTGAATTTAGTAGAAAGTATTATTCAATATATATATATATATATATACATATATATATATATATATTATTGTTTTCTTATATATTCAAGACCTTGCTTATCCGTTTAAATTTTTAGGCGGACCTCGATATGGTTTAGAAGGACTAGGTTTAGAGGTATCTTAGTTATGAGGTTTACTTTGGTTTTGCCCATAGGATCTTAGGTTAGGTCTTGGTGGATAGGTATTAGTTTGCCTATGGTACCTACCCGAATTGAGGTCCAATTTCCAGGAAGCGATTTCCCCATAGTGTCAACATTAGTTAGGAATATCGCTTCATTGATTGTTTCCGTCGGTTTACCCATACTCGACATTCGGATATTTTCCCTGAAATGTTGCATGGTTGTGAAAATGAGATACCTTTCTGGATTAGGCGGTTCCAAGTCACTTGAATTATTTACCACATACAGATATAGTCTGCCCGGTTCATATTGCCTTGTTCGTTAAGTCGGCCATATTCTATTTTATTTCTTATGACTTTTTGCGCTTGCAGACTGCAATAAACGCATTTTTTTGAAATCCCCTTATTCCATATCCGATTTTTTATTCACATTCCACCACATTTCGGCATTTCCCTTTAGATGTCTTTCTGCAACCTTTAATTTTTCCCTATCTTCCATACTAAACTTGATCTCATCCATTAAATTCTCAAGTTGCCTTAAGAATTTCATGGGCCATTCCTTTGTATTACCCCAAAACTCTACTCTTACCCCTTCATTATCGATTTTATTTATAACACTACGACCAGTAGCTCACCCTAAATTTACCTCTCCTACTTTTCTGTCTAATGTAACTAATTTACTTTCTACAGTTTTTAATTTTTCATCTAAATTTTCCTTTAATTCCGGTTCTGTCTTTTGGATTTTATTTATTTTTAATAAATTTTTTCTATATATACTTCCACTTTTTCCTTATTAACAGTACACTTGGCTGCATTTTTGTCTATTTCTACTTCAATTCCTTGAACTTTTCCTTCCATTCTATTCCAAAACCTTTGCCTTTCTTCTCTCCCTTCCTTCTAGTTTTCTCTCAAAGCTCCTTCTCTTCCCGTTTCTCCCTTTCTCCTAATTCCTTTTCTTTCTTTTCTTTTTTATCTCTTAACTCTTTTTTTTCCTTCTCTCTCTTAACTCCTTTTCTTCTCTTTTTTCTCTCTCTTAATTCTTTTTCTTCCTTTTTCACCCCTTCTCTTAATTGATTTTCTTCGATTTTTTCTCTCTCTCTTAATTCCCTTTCTTTTTTATCCCTTAACTCTTTTTCTTCTCTTTTCTCTTTCTCTCTAAGATCCTTTTCTTCTCTTTTTTCTTTAATTCTTCTTTCCTTTTCTGCTTTTTTCTTGTTTTCAAGGTAAGCAATTATATTTTTTATTCCTGGATGCTTATCGGCCATTCTCTTTTTCTTATCAATTTTTATTTACTTTATATAAGAAAATTTAATGAATATTTTATTTTATACTATTCATAACATTCATTTATATTTTTAATTAGATTTACAATAAATATTTTATTTAAAACATAAATAAAATGTCACAACAGAAAATATCTGGTACATTATTACAACTGCTGTCTCCATATTCAAAAATTTCGGCCTGGGTTTTGTGTCCCTTTTTGTAGAACGTTCATAAACTTGTTTACACTCAAGAAAGACTAAAGTTGTTAGTAAATATATTCACAAACAAGTCCATTTCTTTAGCACAAATGTAATAAAAAGTTAGACGATAATTTATTACGTTAAATTGTTTGTTATACTAATTATTTACTCTTTGGAGAAATTAACTTTTTTTATTCTGAAAACAACCTTTTTTATAATATTACCAACAGTAATATATCGTTGATAATAATTTTAAGAAATTGGGTAAAATATCTCAATAATCCTAATGTTTTTACTAGCCGTATGAACAAATATTTTATGACTTGAGACTAAGGAATCTATTTGAATCATATAAAGTATAACTGATCAGTTATCACACCTACATAAAAAATATAAAATGCACGAAAATTGGATGAACGGCTATCGAGTTACAAAAGTGCAAACAGACATGTCGTTGATTTTTATAAAAGATGAAATAGTCTATCTTATAAAAAATCAACATTTTTGTGGAAAATGAATGGTTGTCTTTCAATTCATTGATAACTCAAAAATATTAACCAATAGCATAGATCGTTAAAATATCTACTTTAGAGATTGTTATTGTTTAATGCATTAATTTAATTAAAAACAATGTATAAGGTTATCCTTAAGATTTATTCATGGTAATCAATTTCAAAATAACTACTTATGATTTTATTATAGAAAGCAGTTTTAGAAAACACACGACATAATAACTAAACATAGAATAAGGAACTGCGAATTGCAGAATAGGCGCCAAGGATAAAGTCAAACGACAGTCTATAAAGTGGTGTAGTTAAAACATATAATACGATGTCATGGCTATATAGTAATGGTGTTGCCCTCGTTCATAACAGCTTAACAGCCAAAAGCATTCACAATAGCTAGAACTCATAAAAGTTGCATAGTACTTTTTGAATGTTAACTACATTGGAGGGGAAAAAGTAAATGAAGGAAAACCACGGGTTTAATATAAATATGAATAAAATGATAGCCATAATTCCCATTATTACTTGACATAGTAATGGTGGTAGAACTTTTTAGAGGGGCAATTCTACGACTTGAAAAAATCCTAGATCAATTTTCTTTTAATTAAAATAAATATTTACTTTAAAGGTAAAGCTAAAACTTACCCTTTAAATCAAACTTTATGTTTACACAAAATAAGCATATATTTATTGATTTCTATTCTATTTGTAAAAATATTTGACTATTTAATATTATTGATTTGCATTGTTTTCTTATTCTCATAATATTTGTACTGCTAAAATGATAAATTATTATTTCGTTGTACAATTATTGATGTTGATATATCCTCGATAATACAGATGTGTATGTAATCACTATATATACATGGATTAAACTTTTAATTAAATCCTATGGCAAAAATATACTGTTTTTCTTAACGCAATGTGTTACTCCAGAAATAATGTTCACAAAACTATAACCGATTACTGCCATAAAAAATTGATTCGCTGGCACAGATCAAACTTTGAAACATGTTTTAACTTTTTATATGATATCATACAGATCAATCATTGTTATTTTCAATTGAGAGTGGGTGCTAATGTCAAAAGTAATTATATAGATTTAAATATAGTTGTGAAATTTAATGTTTCATTAACTTATGCCTAAATACAATAATAAAAATTTAGATAAATAAATGTTTGCTCAAAATTTAATAAGATTATACAAGCTTTACCTCTAACCAAGAAAAATGGCGCAATTAATATAAACATACTTAATCTTTATAGAATTGTTTTCAGTTTCCGTAAATTTAAAAATCACCCATTGGTTTAAAATTTAATTCAGACGAAACAATAAGGCCCTTGACCGATCAATAATCTCATCAGGAATCTTCAACATAATCACCTGAAAAGAAATAGGTATGTTTATGAACGTTTTGTGATTTTATCTTGTTAAATTAGTTCTTACTTAAGATTTCAGTATGCTTAGTATATTATATCAATAGTCCTAACATTATAATTAGTACATTTATTACATCTCACATTATTGATAATATAATAAATGATACACTAGGATTAGATTTTTTTTTTTTTACAAATACCTTTTCTCAAACACAAATTGAACTAATATACAGTATTTACTTTTTCTGCCGACCCATCTTATCTCCCTCGCTAATAGTTGTTCCCTACGTTGTATCCTTCAGTTGTTGGTTTGAGTAGTATTAACTCGCAGATATTATTTATAAAATTGTACTTCTCCGTCACACACACTTTTAACTACCCCTCACGCTTGTTATTCTATTTTTTGGTATATTTACATATGAATATGTTGTAATTATATATGGCATACATATATATGTGAATGTGCGAATATTCCTCATTGTGTATGTATGATGTGACTCGTGTTAACGCACAGGTTTAACCCCCCCACCACCCCCCGAAGTGGGTACAATATTATCTGTGATAGTATTTGTATTTTATTTTTAATTGTCTTTAAGGAAATAAATATTATTTGATTTCATTTTATTTGAACTATACTGATTTCTCTACAAATTACAAACTCATTTATGATATTTGTAATTCTTGAAGTTTATAATAGTATAGGCTAAACTAAGAAATATTAACCTAAAATATGTATTGTTTGATTATAAACACATTCTTAGAACTCGTTCCACTGCATGTATAAAACATTAAAATTGATACGTTTTTAGAAATATAGATGACAAGTAATGTATTATGAGTGCCTTCTTGTCATATTTTAAATATAATATGATTTTACTAAAAAAAATATATTAATAAACACACACAAATATTATACATATTGTACATACATACAGATGTTTCTTATATAAACAACATGTGTTATACATATCCTTATTAAAAACACAAATAAACATAAACTGAAATAATTATCAAAATAAAATTAATTTTACAATTGAAAATAACGGTTAATTTCGTACAATATAAACATTCTTTTTTTGCCTAACGTCAATTTGTATGAATATTTTAAGATTCGAAGTATTGTTGACTTTTAAAACATATGAGATCTCGGGATAGCTTGTTCCACAAACGATAAGTCATACTGATAAGTTATACAATATTAACGCAATTACAGAATCGAACATAATATTATTTAAAAATATCTTATCACTGCAAGGTAAACATAATATATTTTTGGTAATGAACGTACAGTATTCTGCTAGTTTTACATTGTTTCTAACATATTATAAATTAATCATACACACAATATAGATATATATAGAGAGAGAGAGAGAGAGAGAGAGAGAGAGAGAGAGAGAGAGAGAGAGAGAGAGAGAGAGAGAGAGAGAGAGAGAGAGAGAGAGAGAGAGAGAGAGAGAGAGAGAGAGAGAGAGAGAGAGAGAGAGAGAGAGAGAGAGAGAGAGAGAGAGAGAGAGAGAGAGAGAGAGAGAGAGAGAGAGAGAGAGATTATATGCAACTATACACACACACACATACTCAATTTCAAAGAAAAAGATATTCATAAAATAATTAAATTCTTCTTCAATTTCACACTTGCTTGATGAATATAAAATAAATTCCCCATTACCACATACCACATTCTTAAACCCCTCAAACTCTGCAGTGAACAATACTTACAGCTAGAAAAAGGACTTTCTGAATTCTGATGAACAATAGGCTACCACGTTTTACTCCCATATTGCAAAATGAACAAATAAAAATTTCCATTTTGAACACATGGTTTATAATTAAATATAAATTGTATTCTTCTCATTGCATTTCTATCATTAATATATCCCTTGTTAGCCACTTTCAAATTTACATTGGTAAATTAATTCCCCTTCTTGCTACTAGTAACAACATTCTGTTTTGTTAGTTTTAATTATGAATATTAACACTATTTTAATACAGTACACACCCTCTAGAATAAAATAATTCCGATATCTTGTTAATGTATTAATTCAATGTTAATTCCACACAGCCTTCAACTATACTTAACGCTCATATTTTTATATTGTAGAGAATAGGCCTAATGATAGATTACTTTTATATAATTTCGTAATGCCATTAAAGCTGAGTTATTTATTCTTTTTTTACTTGTTTAAAATTAATTTGTTTTTGTAAAGATGATTGTAAAATTTTAATTAATATTAAATGTATGTTTGTCTTCATTATGTGCCTTTTTCTATCGGTCATTGTATAATTCAATACATGAATCTCGTCAGTAAGTACAATCAACCTGAACCACTTTATTATTCAAATAAACGATAGCATACGATGCAGCCTATTGCACTTGAATACTAGGAAAGTTTGCTTACATGTAACAACTGAAGATGATTACTTAGTCAATGAAATGTCGTGTTGTTGTAAAATTGTGTGATAACATATGGTGATTCAAATATATTTCATTTCGCTACGTGCATATTCATTGAAAAAATATGTTTTCTTATTTCAGGTTTATTTAAACTTAATTAATACTTTTTAACATTAGTAACGGTTATTCTACATTTCGTTAAATGCATATCATAATTTGACTTTCATTAATTATTATATGGTAACCGGCGGTAGTTCCAGTAAAGTTGGAAAACTGAAATTTAATATTAATTGCTTCTAGTTTACGGTGTAGATATAAACTAAGTTAATGTTTGCTTTTAATATATGAAACTTCACTGGTCATTCGTTACTGTATTCTGTTCACAATCTATAACTATATTCTGAGTTCAAGAATTGTTGGTGCCATAATTACCAAAGTATTCTGTTTTGAATCCTAGAGGCATTATAATTATAAAGTTTTATTTCAAACAATAAAAGTTACATCAAATTTTGAGAAGTAATAAAACATTTGCTACAAATGTGAAGTTATAAAAAAGTAGATTAGGTAAAATACAAAATCCAATATATTGAGAGACAGCTCTACACATTGGGGACATAAATAAATAGTTTTATTGAAAGACTGTCTAGTCTGACTCATTCTTTTTCAAGAAAAGTTTATATTTTTTATATGTTTCTACTGCTCGTTTGTGTGTGTGAAAAATCTATATTTACCAAGTCTTTAATAAATTTAGATTAACTGCACAGATGGTATTTCATGTTTTTTTTTTAAATTATTGAACTTTTAATTAATACGTTCGTCTCTAATATATTAATTCTTTAACTAATGGTTACATCAAACACAATTCTATTTATAATAGTTATAAACGCTTCTCTATGTTTAAAATGTATATTTTCTGGAAATAAAACAACATTCACACATTGTACTAGAAAAGTAAACAAATAATTCAATTATTGGATTTTATAGAAAATGGAAACAATTGTGTTAAGAAAATACACTTATTCTAAAAATTCACAATCAAAAGTTCTTGCGTTCAATGACTTGTTTACGAAATTTACAATGGAAACTTAGAGGCTTCTTGAAGTTCAGTAATAATATTTTTTTATGAATACATTGTTGCAAGAAACCCTTCAAAGTAATTGGTTCTAAAAGAATCCTTAAATGATTAATGATTTCATCTATATGTTGAGTACTTTTTAATTTAAGGTTGTAGGTGGAAATAAATACTTTATGATGCACAATACTTTAGAAATAAGTAATTTACTTCACTTAAACCGGGCTGTCCAACATGAGGCCAGATGACGTATGCAGCCCTCAACCACATTCTTAGAACGACAACAAAAATATAGAAACATGCCTAAAAACGAAAATATACACAAGCGAGTCATTCCTACACCAACGATGAAATAATATAATAGACCTAGGCTCTGTGACGCCACTTCCAATGAATAAAAATCAGCAACGAAGTAACTGGATCATACGAAGTTGCTGAACCGCTGTCGAACATTCGAGTGCCATGCGCGCGCATGTAAAAAGGTTGAGTCATATGGGCGGGCAGAGTCTTAGTAAAAAGTGTAGGTAAAACTCATTGAAAAACAAAGTTGAAACAAAGCTCGCATGTGTAAGTCAAGTGTTTATTTGGTTATAATTGTAGTCATTTTGTTTTGGTTTGTGTAAACGACAACTGAACTTACAGTTTTTTAAGTGAAATATGTCTGTTTAATTGAGACTATTTAATCACAAACAACAATAATAAACTTCAGTGCATTGTTTGTATGCTGGTATTAACATTTCCTTAAGAATATATAATGAAACGACATTACACTACATTAGATGACAAAAATGCTAGTCTGAAATGATATCATTACGGAATATAAGAAAAAACTAAAACAAACAAAAAAATTTTAAGTCTGACACTGATAGCAAATGCAGTATTGCCGCATATTAGGAAGTAGTACTGGAAATTTGCAAAGCGAAAAATACCTTAGAGTTATTATTAAGAATTGTTCAATCAAAATGTGAAAAAAATTCAATGAAACAAAAATTGCCGAAAATTTCGAAACAGTCTCAGCGTCATGAAACGATTACAAGACGTTAGACCACATTAATCATGAAAAAAAATTGCATGAAACAATTGAAAAATGTAAACATTTTTCACTCTCCCTGGAAAATACACTCTTTTTCTTCCTTTATTAATTACTGATATTATCGTCTTCTATTTGAGTGTCAGAAACAATTTAGTCAGGTCCTAGCAAAATTAACAATCTGATAAAAAAAAATTAATTTCTGTCCCTGATCGATTTCATACAAAATAGGACGTTAAATGCAGATTTATTTACAAGCCCTTCTAATTATTGATATTAAATTTCTAATTTATTGCGTCGCTGAAGCTTGGAATGAAAGTGTACAAACCCAAATATAAATTGGTGTTTAAAATGTCTCGATACTCCTGGATATTTTGTTTGCAATAAACATACAACTCTACAGTTTAGGCTTATGTTCTTACTCTAGTTAACAACACTTCGATAGAATTGACTGTCATAATTTGGTAAGGGGGAGGGGATAGTTATTTCCTTATTCTGAGTTAGCATGATTGCTAATTAAGGGATAAACTAACTGAACTTGAAATCCAAACATTTTATTATCAATATATATTTTCACTCAAACAAACAGATATTAAAAAGTATGAAAGGTCTAATACTTAATGTCTGTTGGTTTTATTTTCTGATAAATAATTATTCTCACGGAATTAAAGATATTTATAAAAGTTAAAATAGTGTGTTAGTCACTACTGAATGGTTAATTGCCGTATAGGCAAACAAACTTTCAGGGGCTGCCATTTCCGATTTGATATTCCTTTTCCATTCGGATTTAATAACAAACACATTAAAAGGAGGTAATACTTGATCTATCCTTAAGTTGAAATTTAACCGAATATTCTTTTACCGAATTCCTCTTCGAGACGCCCCTACTTAGCGAAGTATATCCAGTGCGTATGTCAAAGTTTTAGTACATAAAATAAGGACATATCGATAGAATGCACATATGGTTATTAGCAAATAAAATATCCTGGGGTAACCGAACTTTTTGTATACCCGTAAAAAGTTTTAATGTTAAAATCATTCTGGTTTTACAGTTATTTTGATAATAATAGATTGTCATATTATGATTTACTGTAATAATTCGTTTGCTAGAATTATATCTATATATATATATATATATATATATATATATAGATAGATAGATAGATAGATAGATAGAGAGATTTCATGTAACACTTAATATACAATAAATCAAATACAGAAACGTCGTATATAACTTTTGTAAACAAATAATGGTATTCGTCTGATTAAACAGTTATAGTATATAGTGTTACGTGGTATCTTACATCGGTATTTATATTGCATAACGTTACCTGTGGCGTATAAATAACACATGAATATAACTTTGGACATCTAAAAAAATCTCAAAATAATTAATTACCTCATCAATCAAAGAGTTGTGAAATAAATTATAATAATTCAACCTTAATGTCTTAATACAGATTTTCATCAATCCGATGTAATGTTAATAAATTGTTAAAAGAGATATTTTTTGAAGCCGTAACAATTTCACAAGTTGACGTAACAAATGAAATATTCCATTCGAAGGGCTAAGTGAATGTTTCAAAACCTTCAGTAAGTACACACGTTTGTATTTAGGTTTTTAACTTTGGAACTAAGTTAACTTTTACTGACCCTGTAAAAAGTTTGTAAATTTCAAACATGAAACATGGTACTATAAAATGTTCTGTTGATTAAAGTTTAGGTGACCAGATTTTATATTATTTGAAATAGTAAAGAATTAACCCAGCGACTTTTTTTTCAATTGATACAAATAATTTAAAATGTTTTGTTTCAATTTTCACTCTTTATTTAAATGATAGATTTGTAATTATATAATAGCAAAATTTTTATTTATAAATTTAAGTTTGCATCTATAAGTATATGACTTTCGAAACACTAGGGATGTTACATTATCATAGGTGTCCACGTAAAATATGATTTCTGTGTCTCATCATATGCGTGTAATTTTGCAAAAAATAACACAAAATTTATATGTTCTCAAAATCGACCTAAACATTTTATCCAAATTTTTCTCAAATTATTTTTACACTATGGAAAAAATTCTGCTTAATTCTACAGAACTGATATTATTCATTTTCTACTTCTATTTAGAATTGTTATTATCGTGAGAGTTTGAAATAATTCAATCAATTCCTCACTCTTGGATACAGAACATAAATAACAAAATTAACAATCCAATAACACAATTTATATAATTCGGTCGTTACTGTAGACGTGGTTACAAACTCTTTTTATTAGTGCTACTAAATTAATGCTCCTTCGAATCGAATTAAATTTACCGTTAAGTATATAACGTTGGTCCATGTGTATAAAGATAATAAGTAGTGATTCATTCATAATTTTAGATATACATTTAATATATATTCCAAGAGTGGTATTTATTGGAATAACGTGAGCAGGATTATTGACTGTAGTGCAGATACAAAATATAGTAAAGAAATTAAAAATGATTTGTCACATTGTGATAATCATGATCTAATTAATTATAAATTAATTTATTAAATTGTGAAAAAAATTGGTTTCTCAATTAAATTTGCATGTGATCAATTTGAATTATGTTCATATAATGTTTAAATAATTTACGTTGCATCTATTTGATTTTGTTATTAGGAGGGAATTAAACAAAACATCAGTTATGCTACATGAGAGAAGACATCATGTGTTATACTGAAAGTTGGGATTCCGAGTAACAGTAAGAACATTTATAGACTGAAAAAATCAGGTATAGAAAACTTCTCTTACAAATAACTGTAAATACTATTTATACATGCTGAAATATAGTAGTACTTGTTTATGGCAAATAACATTTATAATTACTATTGATCTTTCGACAAAGATGATTTGTACAGACACATATAAAAGTAATTTGAAAGTATTGTTTATACTGATGACCGACGGTACTTGGTAGAATTCCATGTTATACAAATAAAACACAGAGAAATTCTTTTGTAAAACTCTGCATAAGCCTCGTCAATACCTTAACTGGTGAAACCACGGTCGGTTAGACCTAATAAATAAATGTAGAATTTCACAAAATAATTTGTGTGTTTTATTTGTATAATTTGAAGCAACTTTGATATTAGAAGAGACGGAACGTTACATTGCACTCGTCTTGGTTAATTATAATTATTAATGTAATTAATAATGTACAATCTTTTAAGTACTCGAGTTGCTGAATGCAAGCATGTACTTCAATAGTACTTACTCGTAGTGTCGGCGACTGGAACGATTTAGTGATTATTATTGTTCATGTATAAATATACTGATTCTGTTTTTCTCCGAATCACTTATATAAACTTCTTTAATCTTTGAAATCGAATTTTAATTACGACTGTCAATGATCATTTAAGTTTTTTTTCACATTTAAATTAATTTTAAGTTTTTGAAAATTGTAAACACCCGATTTTTATAGAAGAGTTTGCTTATTTTCCTTTTGTAGTTATTTGAAAATTGTAAAGACCCGATTTTTTAGAAGAGTTTGCTTATTTTCCTACATGGACTCTATAATTGACCAAATTTTATATACGACCTATGACGTAAATAAGATATTAAAATAAATCCTAAAAAAATTTTTAGATATTATTATTTCCTTTATAAAAAATGAAATACAAAGAATAAGCTTTTTGAGGATTTGTGCTGTTCATATTATCTAATGTAATAGATTGATAAAGTAAAATGTGTTTTTTTAATAGAGATAATCTGAGAAACTATGAATATCATTGCTATTTAACCACAGTTGTATGTTTACATATTTCATAGTTTAATAAAAATAAAAAGTATTCAATTGGTTTAATATAACTATATAAATGTTTGTCTCTTTAAACGTGTGCTGGAAATTTTAAAACCTTTTCCTCATTATTTTTATATCCTTTTCTCATTAGACTTATGAAAGACTGACTTGTCATACAAAGTTTTTTCATTGTACGTTAATGGTTTGATCCCATTTTTGAATCCAAAAAACACACATTTTCCTCCTTCCTTTTTGAAGGCCAACAAAGACGTAACTTTTAATATATTTTAACACATTTATTTTCTTCCATATGTTTATAACAGTAATAAAATAGCTTTTATTAATCATAGTAAGCAGACTGTTCTGAGGTATACATTATTTTGATAACATAACATTACAAATATATTACTTTTCTTGTGTTATTGGCACCAGCGAAGGATGAATATTGTTTGTTGGATATATAATAGAGTGTCTCAAGGGTTTTCTACACAGTACACATAATATGTGTTTATTTCTAACAGGAATATAATATCTAGAAGAAAATACAGATATTTTAGCAGTGTAATGTGGAATCATGATTTTTTTGAGATTTTTATTTCAGATTCATTTTATTTTATTATATTTTTACTACAAAATCAAATAAATATGGTAGTAGCACAAAAGAACAACTTTTCCACCTTAAAATGAGAATCATGCCCAACATATTAAACATTTTATAAAATACAAGCCTTTAATACAATAACCTATAAAAAACAATTTATTAATAAATATACCAGGTGTGAGTACATATGATTATGAAATGGTTTACTGTGGTGAAGTTATGGTAAAAACTAATTATTCGTCCACTGCGTAAATTTCATCTGCTTCCAGTTAAATTGCTTGCTGTTAATTAAAACCGAACCTGGCACATTAATACTCGCAGAATAATTAATTCTATTCTGAAATTAAAGCAATAATGGTTTTAACAAATAATATCTTACTAACAATTAAAATGTTTTTCGTTATCATTTTATAAGAATATATTTTAATCAATAATTGTTTTATTCACTATTTATTTTAACGTTGTAAAAGTAATCATACAAAATCATAACAAATCTGTAGTTCTGTGGTAATTTATTTATAAAAAGTAATATCAAACATTTAAGTTACTCATATTTTAGTGGTTTGAATTACCCCCAACCACAATCACTAGGAACAATGAATAAAACACAATTAATTATTGTACTTCATTTTGTTTATTTCTCTAAATACCCTAATGTACATTTTGATAACATGGTTATAATCTTCAGAGGGTCTTGATTCTAAACTATACTATATCTAAACTTATAATTCTACTTGTGAAATAAACTTTACCTAAAACCACAATATCAAGATTTTAAGCTAAAATCCCTCACACTCCCTTTGACATTGTTATATGTCTTTGAACTGTGGAGTGGGGTGCAAGATAACTGTAACAACAACAAAACATTTACGAATATGTAGCCTGCTCCTTGCTAATAATAACAAGCAATTACAGTGTTTAATGCCGAAACTTCGAGTAGTCGATGACATTGCTTTCAAGTCAAAATATACATATTGAAAACATTGAATATGTGAAAAAGTTGCTTGCTCGTCGGTATCGTTTATTCCTATGGTTACCAAAAATTCAAAGTTCTAGTCCTTGTATTGCCGAATTTAGTACATATATTAACACTGTATAACGTGTAAATGTAATTCAAAATTAAAACTAATATAAATTTATCGCAAATAAAGGTGCTGCTTGAAGCATAAAACAGTAGGCGATCTATAATCCTATTCATATACTGTAATCCTAAATAGACGATCCTAAATCAGTATAAAAATAATCCTATTCCAATGCTCAAATTAAAAAACCAATTATAGAATTAATTCGTAACGCTAATAATATTTAAAACCATTATTGTTAAATAACATTTTAAACCTTTAAATAAAAATGATGAAGTGTAAACCCTTGTGTAAATCTGACAGCTCCTAACTGAGCATTAACAAAGTATCATATGAAAGAATGTACTTTTTGTTTGATAAATTAAAAATATTTAACATAAATATCTTCAATTAAATCATTTATTTAATATATTTATATAATTTATATACATTTATTCCAGCGTCCAGGTATAATTCAGCATCCGTTATTACATCCTTAATATTTTTTTTTTTTTAATTCGACTTTTAATTACTACACCAATACTGATTTGTATTAAATGAAAACTATATCTTCTAACTATGACTAAACCTGGTTTTTAAAAATAATCGTTAAAATAGAGGATGAAGTTTAAAACTGAGGTGACGCTAGAAAGATATTCACGAACAAAATTATTCTTGGAGACGTTCAAGTAACTTCCATTGATTGGGCTACCATCAATTTCTGTAAATGTTTTAAATAGCACACAATTTTATTTGAAATGAGATCTAAAACCTTTCCTGTGATAAAAACTGATAAATAAAAAAAAGTATTACTCAGAAACCGTTCATGATACAAAGTTCTCGGTGGTCTCATTTTTATTTTCCCTTCGTTTTCGCCTTGATATATACTGAAATTTTTACAACTTACGTTTAATAACTTCAAAGTTCGATATCCGAAAATTAAGGTTGAAGTATATATTTTATTGGTACATTTCTCCGTTTACATAAAATGGAATCACATAATAAAAATTTTCCCAGAATGTTTGTACTACTACTACGAACGTATGTATGTAATATCAATTTTATAGGATCATATTCCGTTCGGTTATTGAAGGAAAATCAAAAATCTGGGAAACATTTTTTGTCTCTCGTCTCCTCAATATCAATCTGAAATTCACGAGAGTTGTCGACAAAAATTTATTTGAAAATATATTTACAACTGTTCTCGACATAAATAGTCTTGAGTGAAAAAAGAATATTTTACGGAGTGAAATTGAATATTTTCAAAATTTGACTAACCACAACTTTTCGTAATGTTTTAGTGAACCTCTCACAATCACGCTTTTATTGGTGATCTTCGATTTTTAATAAAATCTGAAAAAAATACTAAAATTCTTGTAGCTAATTTGAAAAAATAAAAATAAAACTATTGGGAATATATAAAAGTCTCTAACATTTTTAGTTTTAAGATATTGCAGTTTTAAAATGAATCTTACCGAAATAAACCACTTTGAACATTAATACCAAAAAAACTAAAAGAGACATGAAACTATACAGACTGTCATTCATCTTTATTTTTTAATCTTTATCTGTGTTATATGTAACAATTTGTTTTTAATTTTTGTAAATTTAACGTTTTTCTTACTTTAAATTAAAAATAAATTTATTTCGAAAACGGTTTACAATACTAATTTCTACATGATCTCATTTTCATTATCAATAAATTTTCTACAAGTGATTAATTTCTATTACTCTAAGTTTATAACTTTAGATTATTATTTTCAAATAAAATCTTATAGTTTAGTTTTTAAAAGGAATATCAATACTTAGGACTTCTGAGTCCGTTTTATTGAGATCACCTTGACGTTTTTATATCGATTTTTTGTAACAATCGTCCCCATGATAACTTTATTACACTTTTAAAGGAGCCCACATAAATATAAAACTTTTTTCCGAGTTACCTTTATCATTTTTTATTACAAATGTACGTTTTATTTAAATCAGATTGTGAGTTAACTTTACTAATATGTCTTAGAAGAATACTGTAAATATTCAAATATTGGCAACTTTTTTGAGCAAATAATGAAAATTAATTTATATATATATATATATATATATATATATATATATATATATATATATATATATATAATACATTAAGTTCAATCCTGAGATGTTTTACTATGAGCTATCTCTTTTAGAACCACTACAAACTAAGTGATTTTTTTTAGCGCTTAAATTATTACAAGCTATGATATCCTCTTTATATTATAGAATACATTTCCTGATTTTTTATATTTGTATAGAATATTTACCAATTACGAAATGATTTAGTTCTTATTTCAATAAGTTTATCAACATTAGATTAAAAAATATATCCTATGATACTTTTTACCAACTGTAAGAACTGAGGTAGGTTCTGAGGTAGCAGGTAGGTACTGCTAAGGCTTTTATGCCAAAAAACAGCACTGTAGACATAAAACAACAATGTCCACAAAACATTAAAAATGCGTGTTTATGAATAGGAGATTCACAAACCTTACTGAGAGGAAAAATTCGCATTGACGATAGGCTAAAATCAGTCGTGTTTCTTCATATGAGAGTAGACGAAATATTTTTAATTGAAATAAAATATAATTTAATTTGTTCCTTTGGTAGGCGATACTTGATATCACACCCAGACAAACATGTCGTTGCAGTTAATTCACATAAGAGTGCGTGAGCTTGCAAAATTATTATTAGAAATAAGTAAATAGAACCGAACATAAAAACCCTTTTACATGATTTAAAACCTAAATACTAGGACGTTATGGTTCAAGCAATTAAAAATGTGGCTCATATTAGCAAGGGAAATGAAATATTTCGCCAGCCTACATACGCCATGAGTATCAGCAATCACTTGTAAGGTTGTTGTGACATTGCTCTGTCACAACACGAAGTGATAATTTTGCTTCTATACAACTTGGTGAAGTCGAAAGTGACTTAAAAAGTACCATTCGTTAAATTAAATAAATTAGGCAATTTTATATATTTATTTAGGATGCGGCTAATTTAAATATAAAAAAATGGAATAAGACTACTAGCAAGTGACATTAAAAATTTACATAATTTTCATTCAAAAAGGCAATGAAACATCATTGAAATTAAATGAATTAAATGATGACCATGACTCGTACAAAATGTTGTTAGAAACTATATACTGTAGAGCCCTTCTCTTAAATAGAAAAATCTCTGGAGATTTTGAGTGAATGCAAGTAGAAACATATTTTGACGCAAAAAAAACAAGATAATTACAAGGAATCCAGCAGTGTCATATCACCTACTGAAAAGGTGTTGATGAAAGCATTCAAAAGAGTCATTATATGAGGGAAAAGAAACTGGAGTTCCTGTGCTGTTTAGTACTGATGTTCAGCATCACATAAAACTCTTGTTCGCTGAAGATCAAACTTTTTAAAACTATTAGGCTAGTAATAATTACATGTTTGGCTTAACAAATTTTACAACACCACTTCGTGTATACCAAGCTGTAAAAACACTTACTAAATATCAAGTATTGTGAATAACCCGTTAGCTCTAACAGCAACAAGCTTAAGGAAACATTTGGAAACCATAACCCAGATATTTAGTATGAGCGACAATGATATTGAATAACTTGCAACATTTATGGGTAATATTGAAAAAGTCCACAGAAGTGAGTTCAGACTACCTGTTGATGTTTACCAAACTGCTTATGATGGAGAAGGGAACAGCTGCAGAAAAAAAAACGTGTAGAGGATATAAAAATTCCAATGGATGAAGATTTGCTACCATATGACTCACCATTAAATCCTGAAGACGAATGAAGTGCTTTAGAAGAGTGTGGTGTTAATCCTATTGAATATTATATTTTTTATCAGTTAACAAATGCAAGCAGTAAAGGAGCCAAGATTATCCAGGACGTCAAGAAGAAAAGGAACTTGGTTCCGTGAACACAAGATGAAAAACTGAGTAATATCACATTTTAAAGAACACATAAATAATAAACGTCCTCCAAAGAAAGAAAAATGTATAATAATTATAAAGTCATACCCTGGTAAAGGTATATGTACACAAAAAACACATATAAAAGTTATTGTAATTAATCTTGTATAATCACATTTTTAATTAATCTTTGTAATGCTAACATTTTTAACTATTAGATATTGTGTATTTTTCTTACTTTCAGCATAATTATTGATATTGAAGACAAGTTTGGTATCATATAAATTGTAACTTTAAAAAAAAAATTTAATAAAATATTTAATCTAAAGGTGTAAAGAATTTTGATTATTAAAAATGCATGGGATAGTCTTTGACATATTAACAAACATAAAAAAGTCTTAAAACAATATATTTTTTTGAAATTATTTTTTCCTGTTGAAATTAAAAAATAAAATAAAAAATTCTCTAAAAACTTAAAATATCTTCTTTAAAAGTTTTTGAATTATGTTTAAACTATTGTAGTTAGACCCCTCCCTCAGAAGTCATAAACACACAGTCATAAATTTGAATTTTTAAAGATCCGCAGATTTAATAAAGTGGTTTTCGAAACATAATATTTTTCTTTTTTAAAGTATTCCACTACCAATATAAGGAAAAATAACTTTTTTTTCGCATTTACTCTTTTATCGGATTTTAAATAGATTTTTACAAAAATTCTAATTAGTTCAATACTTTTTTTTTAATTAACGCCTCCAATTTTCAAAATACGTCACTTCAAATATAACCGTCACAGTTTTAATAGTCTTCTTAAAATCGAATCCTTTAACCTTAATGTAAATTTGAGCCAAATTTGTTCAAAAGAGAGTTTTAGTGAAACGTTTTCTTCATTGGCAGTACTATTCATTTAAAATTGATTTTAGTAAATATTTTTTTATTATATGTGTATTTAAAAATTACTATAATTTGTATTGTAATTTCATTATTTAAAACTATTAAACTTATTACTGTAGCAAAAATTAATTATTATTATTTATTTTATTACACGATAAAAAGATAAATATGTATAAGTTATAATTATATACTAAATAAAGTCATTTATAACATCAATGATTTGAAATATAATGTTGCGTCATATATATATTTGGAAATATGATATATCTTAGTGTAATTGTTGTATTCAGTGTTATTATTTTAATGTAAGATGTAAAAACAGTATTAAAAAGAAGTTTCTGTTAGTTATAAAAGTATTCAAAACTAAAGTCAATTATAACATCCATGATTATGAAAATAATGTTGTTATTAATATTTGTTCAGTATTTTCACCTAATTTCCGATAGAAAAGGCACTGAAAAGAAGTTTGTGTAGGTTATAAAAGTATTCAAAACTATAGTCAATTATAACATCCATGATTATGAAAATAATGTTGTTATTAATATTTGTTCAGTATTCTCACCTAATTTCCGATAGAAAAGGCACTGAAAAGAAGTTTGTGTAGGTTATAATAATATTCAAAACTAAAGTCAATTATTACCTCCATGAATTTAAAAATATCTTTGCGTCTTATTTATTTGTATATATGTTATTATTAATTGATCTATGTTAATACCTAACTTCCTTATATTTGCACTGATTTAAATTTAATCGAATAAATTGTCTGCTTTGTCTGGAAATTTATAAGACCTATTTTAATGTCGCTCATGGAACCTAGCAATATATTCTATTATAATCAGTTTTATTAATAATTGTCGCTTTTTCTCTATTTTAAAACTGTTTTTCTGTAGTACATTTAGATTTATCTAGAAAATTGCCATGTTCAAAATAATGATAAATATATTTTTTTAAATCTCATTGGAAAAGTTTTTTAGTATTTGTGTTGAAATACCTACCCATCTAACAGGTTCTATATATTTTCCGTTTGTTAATTACTTAGTTACAAAACCTCGTTTGCAGTTATTTGATAGAGGAAAATTGAATTTGAAATATACGGTAATTTATGTTTTATCATATCGTTGTAACATTTTGGTGTTCAAATATGTAGTAGACTAATGGGAACACACAAAATACGTTTTCACATGTTATTATTTTCTAATTTATTTTTTTATCTTTCACCCCAGTTACTGCTCAAATTAAATAAAACTACTGTAGTACTAATGTAGTGTTGTTATATTTCATGATACTCAACTACATTAATTTGGTAAATATAAATTGTACAGCAATCGGTGTACTAATCCTTACTTTAGACAAATAACAGAATATATTATATTGTTTAATTTTAAATCTGTATTTTTGTTATCACTTATCTAGTTAACTTTGGTAGGACGGGGCGGATCTAACCAATGGTATGCCGTTCGTAATTTAAAATCACATCAAAAAATGTGTTATACCATTTATGGCCAAAATATAGCTAGGGGTAGATGCAATTAAATATTGTAAGGCTATGTGGACATGGCAAAGAAGTTTACTGAAATTAAATTGTCTGCAATGCAGTTGAATATACTTTCAATACTTGAAGCAATAACTTTTTTGATAAGAAATGATTGAGTTATATAAAAATAGTATTTTAGAGTATCGGTAACGCTTACCAATTTGTGCATACAATCAAAAAAAAATTGATGTAATAATCTAGGCTTTTGACCTTTACATAGATAAGACAAAATTGTTATAACTTTTTTATAAGGAGTTATATTTTCTCCCAAAAAGTCAGCCATATCATATTTGAGCTTAGTACGAACTGGGAATCTTTTGAATCGTCTCTTTGTGTCTGAGGGGAGGACTTATATGTGAGTCTAGGCAGAATAGGGGCTGAGTAGACTCTTTGGTGTTCGGTGGGTTTGTATCTCTGACTCTTTTTGCGTCCCGCCCGTCATGGGATTCTTTGACACAAGTTGTGGAACATGTCTTAGTATGAACGTGAATCGTAGCCGAGCAGGACCTATACTTGTTTATAATTATAGATTTTTTCCCTCTTTTTTAATTATGTTGTGCAACAGTGGTCAAACATTACATTTTATTGGGACTTGCATTCTAATCGGTGTTTATGGGACCCGTCTTTCGCAGAATGCAATAACGGGGAAATAAAAAATTAATATTTGTTATAATTGGCTACCAAATATCAGGTATCATTTAACAGAAAAAATTCACACTTTAAAAGGGCAATTTCTTCGCGAACACCGGAAGATGATATCTCTCCAAAGTGGGACTTCACCGCAGAATTGCAGTTTGTTTGGTTATGAACCACTACTGTTTTTAAGGCCTATAGTGGAATCAAGAGTAAATAGAAACACTGACGACGAAACCCAAGTAAGTGAAATAATATATTTGTTTTAATTTTCGTATTTAGTTTTTTATATTATGAATTTTTTTAAACCAGAATCAGTATAAATAATAGTTTTTACAAGTATTATTTGTATTGCGATTTCTTAAAAATAACCAGTATTAATAGTATCATTAAAACTCTCATTGCGGACCGGAAAATTCGTTTTATGTCAATTAAGGGCGTAATTTTTTGTTATAAGGTAGTAGAGTGTGCGACGGTTGAGAACAACATGGCGGCTGTTGACGGTGGGGGTACCCCCACCCCTCCCCCTCCCCTCCACCCTCCCCCTCCACCCTTCCCCTCCCCCCTCCCCCTGTACGCCATTTTGTTGCCCGATGCCATATTGTTACCCCTCCCCTTTAGGCCCTCCCCTTTAGGCCCTCCCCCTCCCCTTGCCCCGCCCCTTTAGGCCCCTCCCACCCCTCCCCTGTAGGCCCCTCCCACCCCTCCCCCTTGGCCCCCTCCCCATTGCCCCTCCCACCCCTCCCCTGTAGGCCCCCCCTTAGGCCCCTTCCCTTCCCCCATTGGTCCCCCCCACCTATGACGTATTGTTGTCGAGACACACACACAAGACGTCATACACACATGACGTCATACACCTAACTTTTTTAATACCAGTGGGATTCGAACCTGTGAAGTTTGGATTTGAAGGCGGACACGCTACCGACTGAGCTATCGTGCATAGTATTACAAGTCGGATATTTAACGCAGTATATAAGCCGCGAACGCCAGAACCTTTCGTAGAAGTTAGGACACGAACCCCTTACCGTAAGACGTACCGAGTTTTTCGCGACCGCGAAAAACTCGCGTACGTCTTACGGTATGGGTTCTGAGTCGTACCTCTAGGTTACTCTGACAACAAATAGTAGTGTCCAAATTGTAATGTGCTTGTGTTAACCTAACCTATAAGTTTCCTACTTTTGTCTACCACAGCCAATCAGCTGTTACAATAATGTGTTATATATATAATGTGTTATATATTTATATAATGTGTTAAGATAGTTAACCTATAAGTGTCCTACTTTTACCCATCCACAGCCTATCAGCTGTTACAATAATGTGTTATATAATGTGTTAAGATAGTTAACCTAAAGTTTCCTACCTTTGCCCATCCACAGCCAATCAGCTGGTACAATTAATGTGTTATATATATAATGTGTTATATATTTATATAATGTGTTAAGATAGTTAACCTATAAGTTTCCTACTTTTACCCATCCACAGCCAATCAGCTGTTACAATAATGTGTTATATATATATATAATGTGTTATATATTTATATAATGTGTTAAGATAGATAACCTAAAGTGTCCTACTTTTACCCATCCACAGCCAATCAGCTGTTACAATAATGTGTTATATATATAATGTGTTATATATTTATATAATGTGTTATATAACGTGTTAAGATAGTTTCCTACTTTTGCCCACCACGACCTAGGTACATTTAATGTGTTAAACGTAGTTTCCTCCGTTGTCTACCAGGGTGTAGCACATGTGTTTATGTATCGTGTTAAGACATTGTTAACCTAGACTTAATTCCTACTTCTGCCTAAACCTATGCTTACCACAGCCCACACGGGTGTTAGTCTGGCCACTATTTAACCGAACCGAAATTACCAACCGATTTACCAACCGATGTACCAACCAAAACCAACCGATTTACCAACCAAAACCAACCGATTTACCAACCAAAACCAACCGATTTACCAACCGAAATATACTTTTACCAACCGAAATATACTTTTAGCAACCCAAACATCCACCCGATATACCTCGACCCGCGGACTTTGCTCCCCCCTGTGGGAACCCCCCACCACCACCTCCCAGCGCGTCTGTTAGCGACCGATGCCCGGCCTTTGCTTCCCCCTGCGGGAACCCCCCACCTCCCAGCGCGTGTGTGTGTGTGTGCGTTGAAGTGACAGCATATCGGTCTCAGCCCGGGGCCAAATCCCTCTACTCTCCCCAACAATATTCATATAGGTAATAAAGGGGGGTCGCGTCGCTTTCGACTACCTCGTTTCGGCTACCATTCCAAGGTCAGGTGTGTTTAGATTAGACAGGTTCTGACTGGTCTAGCCGGATTGTACAACAGTGCGTAACAATGTTACTGCGCATGCGTACTACTCGCGATTAACTGAAAGGAGAGTGTCCACAGGTTACTCCATCTACTACCATAGTGTAGCACCGGTCAAACAAGTTAAAACAAGGTGACTCACACGATTAGAGTTACTTGAAAAGAACTATGGAGCCAATTTACATTGTTTCCTCGCAAAGTAGGGTGGCGAAAAAATTTCGTACTCTAAGGACTAAAATTCAGTTTAAATTTCATCCACCACCCGAGAATGTCACGGAAATTGATTGGATAAAAAGAGGCTTTGAATGTTTGGTGGACAAAATGAAAAATGGAACAGCTGATGGTGATCTGTTGGGCTTTACTTTTACTAGTCTCAATTTTAAAACAAAGACGCCTGGATACGTTGCTTTTCGTAAAGCTTCCGACACCTCTGTCGATCTCTTATGGACAATTTTAGGCGGACTAATCCAAAGCAACGGTGAGGCGGGAACAAGCAGCGATAATTTCGAGATTACCTGCACCAGAGTATCTCCACGAAATAAATAGTGCCACCAATCTGTAAACACACTCATTTACCTAATGGATGTAAGGCGAGCCATTGCGGCGGAGCTCCACAAGCCCGCTCGAAGAAATTTCAAAACACGTAGTGTGACACTGAAAGGAGTTAATGACCTTTATCAAGCCGATCTAGTGGAAATGATTCCATATGCTAAGTAAAACCGAGGCTACAAATATATACTGACAATGATAAATTGTCTGACAAAATTTGCGATTGCAGAACCGTTAAAGACAAAGTCGGCTCTAGACGTATCTATAGCGTTAGAACCGATACTGAAAAAACATCCTATGAATAACTTTCAGACCGATCAGGGGAAGGAGTTTTTCAATATGCACGTAAAGAGATTAATGAAAAAATACAATATAAATCACTACGCCACTTTTTCAGACAAGAAAGCGTCTATGGTGGAGCGTCTGAACGGTACTTTGAAAAATATAATGTGGCGTAAATTTACGGCACGCGGTAGTTACGAGTGGGTGGAGCTGTTGAAAAACGTAGTAAAGACCTACAATAACACTGTGCACAGTACTATAGGCATGAAACCCGCTCAAGTGTTGAAAAAGCACGAGAAAATGTTACTGGACAAAACAGCACGCAAGAGTACAAAAGCACTGGCGCGATTTAAAGTGGACGACAAAGTTAGAATATCGAAATTTAAAAAGACTTTCGCCAAAGGATATTTACCCAACTGGACAAACGAAGTGTTTACCGTGTACGCTGTTGTACCGACCAATCCTAACGTACATTCTACAAGACTCGAAAGGTGACATTCTGAAAGGGGGATTCTATGCCGAAGAATTAAGCAGGTCAAAGATCGGCAACGTATATCTTGTTGAAAAAGTATTACGCAAAAAGGGTAACAAAGTACTGGTGCGGTGGTTAGGGTTTGACAAGGAACACGACAGTTGGATTGATAAAACCAAGCTTGTTGTTTAGGTATTTAATAGGATAGCACTGTTAGTTTTCCACAGTATTTAGACAAACGTTGCGTAATGCGTTTAAAAAACACAGCGGATAAACTACGTGTAAGAAACTTTGACGTTGTTGCAGGAGGCGGGTCAACAATGCACCGTCACAGTTCTTTATTACCAAACACAGTTCGATCTATAGTGTGCGGCCCATCAAACAGTGGCAAGACTAATGTGCTATTTAATCTGCTCTTCAATCCAAATGGCCTGAAATTTGCCAACGTCTATGTATTTTCTAAATCACTCCAGCAGCCAAAGTACAAGTTTTTGGAAACTATACTGGGAAATACCAAAGAAATTGGTTATTACACATACACGGACAACGAAAATGTCATCCATCCTAGTGAAGCGGAGCCAAATTCGATAATAATATTTGACGACATAGCTTGCGAGAAACACGACAATATACGTAACTATTTCACCATGGGACGTCACAATAATATAGATTCCTTCTACTTAGGACAGACGTACAGCAGGATTCCCAAACAATTGATTCGAGACAATGCCAATCTCTTGGTCCTTTTCAAGCAGGACGATCTCAATTTACGACACATTTACAATGATCACGTAAACACTGACATGGTGTTTAGTGCATTTAAAAACATTTGTGCAACCGCGTGGAAAGATAAACATGGATTCGTTGTAATAGACAAGGACAGTGAACCGGAGAATGGAAGATTTAGAATTGGTTTTGATCGAATTGTAACAGATTTTTAAGGTACAAAAGGCTTGATACTTGCAACAATCGTCATTCTACAAGATGTCTGGGAAGAGAGAGCATCTAACGCTGGAGATAGCCAGATTGCGCAAGGCTATAAAGAAAAAGTACAGACAGTTGAGGTACGGAGAGGTCGAAGAGGAACGAATGTATACTAAGAAATACACACCGATAATTAAAGAGTTGCAGAAGAGTGGAGTGTTTTTGCCGAAACAAGAAATTAAACCCGAAGAAGAAGAGTTGGATGAAAAGACAGAAATAGCGGATGAGTGGAGCAGCGAGAGTGAGGAAGAGAAAAATGAAGAGTGGGGGGAAGTACCGGCTACTCCCAGTGTTGATTTTATGGATACCGAAGTAATTGCAGAGACTCCGGACCGACCGCAGCCCAGTGTAAGGGAACTATTGTCCACACCTGTAGGGCAAAGTGAATCTGAAAAATGGGTAAACAGTACTTTCGCACATCCGCTGGCACGAAAATATATGCTCAAAATGATTAAAGATACCGCCGGTAGTCAGAATATAGATCACAGTTACGGACCGAAAATCGGAGCCGACTCTATGACGATCGGTAACAAGACTCTTCAGTTGTCGGACGATGGTGAGATTATAATTGACGGAGTTCACTATAAAGGGACGCCAGGATTGTACGAGTTGGTGTTTAAGCGTATACCCGATGATGATATATATACCGAGGCCGATTTACGAGCGTATAGAGATATCTGTGTGAGATCCAGTGCACACAAAAGATTATACGATCCGAACGGACAAGTTAATCGTAACAAATCTATGAAATATAGAAACATTATAGAGCAGTTATTTCCACCTAAAAAAGTTAGCGGTAGAGGTTATTCATACTGGGACGATCCGAATGAGTTGTGTGACAGACTGAGACATTTGTTGGCATCTCACGATGCAGGACACACGGGACATGCAAATGAGATAGCTTCTATTATAGAAGAACTAAAAGAAGCTGGAATTATAAAAGGCGCGGGAATTGCAAAAATAAGAACATTAATACGATGAGTGTCGACAAGTTTGGACGTTATTCGGTGAGAAAGGCTTTATCCTCCTCCACCCAACCGATAGTTAGAGGGTACGACCTTACCCCTGTGGGTAATTACGATATAAAGGGTAAACTCTTGCGTAATGTAGGCGCTCCTCTAACGGAAAAAGATGCTGTAAATCTAGACACTGTGGATAAGACGTGTATAACCTTTGATAAAGTCGCACAAAAATATCACACAAAGGGCATACCCTTGGGTGGTCTGGGTCCGACTAAAGATACCGATGACGCTGTAACTAGAGGATATCTCGAATCTTTAATACCGATTAAACTTATGACCGACTATTCCGTTAGACAGAGTCGAATACAAGATGTAGGTGAACCTATAGACGACGGTGATGCCGTCAACATAGCATACGCCAGGAAAAATTTTCTCTTGAAAAATGTTGAGGGGAGCGATGAGATGGAAGCGGGAGCCTTTGATGCTTGTAACGCTAGAATCTGTAATTTAAAGTATCCCTCTAGTAAGACGGACGCCGCCAATAAGATGTACGTTGACAATAAAAGTATTGTATCCGACCATATGGGGTATTATTTTCTTCATCGTCGAATTGCAAGTGTCGGTTCTCCCGTCTACGCCGATGATGCTGTCACTTTGATTTTCCTCATGGAAAATACCGTACATCTACACCAATCACCGACATCCGGTGAATCGGTTTTCAATGCTGAAAATAAGAGGATAACTAGTGTAGCCGATGCCGTCGACGATATGGATGTAGTGAATTTAAGACAGTTGAAAAAATACATTCGAGAATTGGAGACGTGGATAAGGAACAATGTGTTGTTGAAAAATAGCGATTGTTTTAACGCCGAGGGGAAACGTATCTGTAATGTCGCCAAAGGCGATGTCGATACGGATGCAATTACAGTGACACAATTGGCCGGCTCTATAAAAGCGTTGGAAAATGGTTTTAAGGCGTACAGTAAATCGGAACTTATCGAATTCGCTCGTGTTATTAAGAGAGAATACAGTAAAGTAGATGTTTCCAAAGACCGAGTAAAGAACTGGAGATCACTATGGGGTTCAAGCGATAAGGTATAACCAATTTTTTCGCTCACAGCGACGACACCATAAATACGTTGCACCCTTGAGTATTGATTCAGTATAGAAATGGCAAAGGGACGAACAACATTAAAACGGGTCAAAAAGGGCCGTGGTCTCGTTTGTGGAATTTTAAGCGTTGGTGATAGGGTTTTAAACAAGGCTATAGATCTATTGCCTGTAGAACTCCATTTACCCTCTTACAACTATTGCGGCCCGGGTACAAAGCTAGCCGAGAGATTAGCCCGAGGTGATAAAGGAGTCAATCCGCTGGACGAAGCTTGTAAAGAGCACGATATAGCGTACAGCAAATACAGTGATTCGGAGCATCGTAGAGAAGCGGACAAAGTTTAGCAGAACGGGCTTGGAGTCGAGTCAAATCGGGTAACGCGTCTATGGGTGAACGGGCAGCAGCGTGGGCTGTAACAACGGCCATGAAAGCGAAATCCAAATTGGGAGGTGGAGGGAAACGTCTCTTGTTGGGTGGGGGTTTGTATCTCAAACCGTATCAAAAAGGCAGCGGCCTGTATCTCAAACCATATGCTAAAGGCACTGGTCTGTATCTCAAACCGTATCCAAAAGGCAGGGGACTGAAAGGCAAAACCAAGAAGAAGAAGATCAATAAAAAAAAGTTTGATTGATTCATTACCAAACAGATCGTTAACGAATATTGATTTAGAGAAATATGCCGTGAGGATACTGTATTTCAGAGGTGTTTTTATGAGGGATAAACTTTCCCCGACGGGGCCGTGGAAAAACGAATCCGCCATTGTCAACCTCGATAGTAGCACGGGTGAAGGTACACATTGGGTGTGTTATAAAAAGCGCGGTGTAAATGTAGAATACTATGACAGTTTTGGAAATCTTAGACCTCCACTCGAACTGACTAGATATTTTGGTTCCAACGCTAATATTCACTATAATTACAAGCGACATCAAAGTGACACTTCAGTCGTCTGTGGACATTTGTGCTTAAAGTTTCTACTATCATGAGTATTGTTTTAAACGGAAATAGTTCTACACTTTGGTGTGATTTCTTTCCACCGATTGATCTATCCAATGGAGAGTGGGAAATCGGTCTCATTGATCTTGCTGTGTACAATTCCATTCCCAATATCGAAGAGGGAATTAATAATAAATTGTATCTCGGTGGAGATCAAAACGGTAATTATGAAGTGACCGTTAACATACCGACAGGTTCGTACGAAATTGAGGATATTGAAAAATATATCAAAGCCCAACTGCCGCCGGAGATTACATTTTCGCTCAAGCCGAACAATACCACACTTAAAACGGAACTTAAGTGTTCAAAGACTATTCATTTTAAAGACGGATCTATAGGAAAATTACTCGGTTTCAATAATGGGAATTTATCAGCCGACCAAAGACACGAATCTGAGCTCCCCGTCGATATTATAAGAGTGAATGTTATTAGAGTTGCGTGTAATATTGTAACTGGGTCATTTCAAAATGGAAAAGAATCACACAATATACACGAGTTTTACACACAAGTGGCTCCGGGGTACTAGATTGTCGAAATACCGACGACTGTAATATATTTACCAGTCAACGTGAAAACCATTCATAACATCACCGTAAGCCTTAGAGATCAGAACGGAGTACCTATAAATTTCAGAGAAGAATCAGTTTCTGTCCGATTGCATTTACGTAGAAATGGGTCTCGTATTTAATGGACAACGTTATAAGAACAGTATCAGTGTACGTTCAAACTCGACAGAGTTAACAGCTAGAAATATTCGTTTTCTCTCAGCTTTGGGATTTAAAGTGAAAAATGGATCTACTGGCAATAGATAGTGCAGCAGAATACAATGACGTCATCAGTGGTCTTGAATACCATTCGCACAGACCTTATGCGTCGTCAACGTACGGTAATAACGATGAAATTTGTATTCCCATAAATCAACAGGACGTGATCACAGCACCGTTTGGTAGTATATTGCATATAAAAGGAACACTGAGCGGTACAAAAGCGGACGACACTGCTGCAACAGTGAAATTGGTCAACAATGCCGTGGCCTTTCTATTTGACGATATTAGATACGAATTTGCCGGTAGCGAAGTGGACCGTACGAGAAATGTCGGAATTTCCAGTACGATTAAAAATCTATTGTCGTTGCGAGAGAGTGAGAAGAATAAATTCAGCAACGCAGGATGGTTGGGAGCCGGTGGGATGGCTACCGTTTCAAACTTTTCCCTCTCTGTACCATTGAAGCTGTTGATGGGCTTTTTCGAAGACTACCAACGGATTGTAATGAACGTAAAACAGGAACTAGTGCTCTTACGTTCGGCCTCCGATTTGAACGCTGTATACAGTGATGATGCTACAACCGTATATCTAAAGATAACTAGTATACACTGGAGAGTGCCCTATGTGACGGTTTCAGATTCACTCCGATTGAATCTTTTGAAAATGATCGAAAGAGACGAACCTGTCCATGTTCCGTTTCGTAGTTGGGAGTTACACGAGTATCCAATAGTGCCGCAAACAAATCAGATTTCGTGGACAATTAAAACCGCTAATCAGCTGGAAAAACCACGCTATGTTATTCTAGCCTTCCAAACAGATAGAAAAAATCAGATCAAAAAGGATGCCTCTGTGTTTGACAAGTGCGGCCTTTCAAATTTAAAACTCTATCTAAATTCACAGTATTTTCCTTACGATAATATTAACGGTGATATTTCCACAATGTACGAAATGTACCATAGATTCCAAGAATCGTACTATACGCACGAGTCCTTGCCCAGTCTAGATTTACAATCTTTTACAAATTGTCCTCTCTTCGTAATCGATTGTTCCAAACAGAACGATTCTATTAAATCTGGTCCCGTGGATGTCAGACTAGAAATAGAAACTTCCGCTAATATACCTGCAACTACTACAGCCTATTGTCTGATTTTACACGACTCGCATATTGTGTACAATCTCCTTACGGGCACAGTTAGAAAGGTTGTGGAATAGATGCGCATGCGCACAGTCTCTCTTATAACACGATACAATTATCGATCCAGTCATTCACGATCGAGACATCATGTGCACCACATACCCAGGAGTCGTTCATGCCTTCCTCAGGCTCGTGCCTAAAGATAGATTATCGGATTTAGAGGACTTTATTGACGAAAGCGAACTATATTTATTCGACCCTAGTGAAATAGACGATGAGTTGACCTTGACATTCACACAGTATATCTACGATGACGACGAATATCATGTCGATAAGTCGCAAGTATCGGAACACGTCTATACAGCTTTAAAGAGTCGGCTATCTTCGGGTAACATCGGTCCGTCTTCGGATTCGGTTTACGTTTTAGTGGGTGGGGTGGGGATGGTTTATCGCAACCATTATTGTGTCAGTTGTGGGGAGGGAGATATAAGCGACGAAACATACTATCAATTCGATTTCGATGATGCTCGTCTACACGAGTTCCCATTGGTTCTAATCGAACCGGAACTTGAGAAAGGTTATTTGCACAATCTTTCGTCGTTTTATCAAAGTAGTCAGTTGTAACCGCCGTCGTCAGTCAGTCGAGACAATGGATCCGAGTAAGATGGACGTGGAGCGAGCTCCTACCAAACGTCAGGTACCACCTAACCTCCCTTTGGGAATTTTTCTTAAATCCGTTCACTTCTTAAACAAAGAGTGCACTAAATTCATAGCAACCGGTTTGTTCCAGCATACAGGTTTCACTCTCGGACTTTTAGTACAGAGTGGTAAAAAATTTGTTTACTTCAATCATAATCTACTTGACGAATTGTCGATTCATTTAAAATCTATAACGGCTGCTCTCGGCAGCAAGAGTACGTTAAAATTCAACATGAGTATCGGTGACGTAATAGTACGGACTACTTTCGGTAAACGTTACGTTCAATTGTACGATGGGCAACATTGTATGACCTTGAACGCTGACGAATGGAAGCTATTCGAGGAGAGTATGCCGCTCGTGTCCAGACGTGTCGCTGAGTTGTTTTATATCGAGGAAGAGTTACGCTCCTACATCATTGAGATCTTGGCCAGCGACGAGCTCGTATCTAGCACACTCCCCGAAGCGGACAAACTGTACGACGAAGTCAAGTTGTTTAAGAAACATGCAAGCGGCGGTAGTTGAATTTCACGCGTTTCACGATAACGATAACAAGTATATAGTCAAAGAATTGGCAATCGTCGGTGATCATTTTCACAGTATCACGGTGTTCAAACCGCCATACAATTTTTCCCTACTTAACGATAAATCGCAAAGATCGGCTCGTTGGTTACAATCTCGTTTTCACTATATCAGATGGGATGAAGGAGGTGTACCTTACAACGAGGACACGATACGCACTTTGTGCAAGCCTTTTGCAACACTTTTCACAAAAGGATTGGAAAAGGCACTATTTTTGAGACAATTTCACCCGTGCGTGATGGAATTGCCTCAAGAAGAGAAATTCTCCCATAGTGGAGACATTAACTGTATATTACCTCAGCATAATAGTAACGTAGATAGTAAATGTGCACTAAAAAGTGCTAAAAGTTATTATTATTTACTCCTTGCCTAAATTGAAAAGGTCGCGGGGACGGTATGAAGATACCTGACCAGCATCTGTGTATGTGTGTTACCCTCTGGTGTGGAACTAAAAAGCCCGCAAGGTTGTATGGAGGTCCCTGGAGCGGAGTTGATTCTCCCGTAAACCTGTTTGAAGGTCACTGGCGAAGTCGAAAGACTTGATAAACTTTGAATGAGGTACAATTTGGGCACGGAGTCAAAGCGTAAACAAAACAAATACAAAAAAAAATCAAAAAAAAAACTCAAAAAAAAAATTGGAGGCCACAATTTTGTAATGGAGTGGTGGTCACAGGAAATAGCGATGGATTTGGGGCTATTTCCACAAGGGGTAAAGCCTTCTGCTTGCCCCGGCTTGTAATGTGGGCTCTGTTATGGCTTCACTGTACCGGATGACGGTTCCAACCCCGTAAAACACATAGGACAATATTATTTTAACGAATTATTTTCTGCTTTTTCAGGAATTGTGTAAGACGCTGGAATCCTACGTGTGCTGTGGTAACGCATGTAAGAAAATCAAAATAAAAGATCTGGTGTTTTGTACAAAACCAGATTGTTACGGAAACCTGTGCACTTGTTTGCTTGCCGACTGCCGCTCAAGGAAGTCGTACAGTGTTCCAGTAATAGTACGGCCTCAACATTTGACCGGGTACTGTTGTGCTAACAAATGTTTTAAAGCACCCGAATGTCAAGTTGACGGCCTGGCATGTACAAAGTGCCAGGCATTCAGCTTTTGTCATTGTAGGTGCAGGTATTGGAACGTACCGGTAATGGATCTGTACAGCTTATCTACGACAACCACTGTTGGCACAGGAACTGTATCGACATCGGACCAGTGTTATAGTTGTTGTGTACTGAACTGTCAAAAGTTTTATATTAAAGACTTATTATTTTGTAAACAGTCAGACTGTCATGGTGACTTGTGCAGGTGTATGTTTTGGAGATGTAAATATAGGAATGTAATGTTGTAAGTTTGTGTGTGACTCTATGTAAAAAAAAATAATCTGGGGACCATGGATTGGTTGGGTAGTTGACTCAACTCTGTGTTTATTCTCGTTATTATTATAGTACTCTGTAATGTAACTTTTTTAAACTGAGAGAATACATTATTAAAACATCTACACGTTTTCATATTATTTACCAACCGTGTGAGTCACCTTGTTTTAACTTGTTTGACCGGTGCTACACTCTCGTAGTAGATGGAGTAACCTGTGGACACTCTCCTTTCAGTTAATCGCGAGTAGTACGCATGCGCAGTAACATTGTTACGCACTGTTGTACAATCCGGCTAGACCAGTCAGAACCTGTCTAATCTAAACACACCTGACCTTGGAATGGTAGCCAAAACGAGGTAGTCGAAAGCGACGCGACCCCCCTTTATTACCTATATGAATATTGTTGGGGAGAGTAGAGGGATTTGGCCCCGGGCTGAGACCGATATGCTGTCACTTCAACGCACACACACACACACGCGCTGGGAGGTGGGGGGTTCCCGCAGGGGGAAGCAAAGGCCGGGCATCGGTCGCTAACAGACGCGCTGGGAGGTGGTGGTGGGGGGTTCCCGCAGGGGGGAGCAAAGTCCGCGGGTCGAGGTATATCGGGTGGATGTTTGGGTTGATAAAAGTATATTTCGGTTGGAAAAAGTATATTTCGGTTGGTAAATCGGTTGGTTTTGGTTGGTAAATCGGTTGGTTTTGGTTGGTAAATCGGTTGGTTTTGGTTGGTAAATCGGTTGGTTTTGGTTGGTACATCGGTTGGTAAATCGGTTGGTAATTTCGGTTCGGTTAAATAGTGGCCAGACTAACACCCGTGTGGGCTGTGGTAAGCATAGGTTTAGGCAGAAGTAGGAATTAAGTCTAGGTTAACATGGTCTTAACACGATACATAAACACATGTGCTACACCCTGGTAGACAACGGAGGAAACTACGTTTAACACATTAAATGTACCTAGGTCGTGGTGGGCAAAAGTAGGAAACTATCTTAACACGTTATATAACACATTATATAAATATATAACACATTATATATATAACACATTATTGTAACAGCTGATTGGCTGTGGATGGGTAAAAGTAGGACACTTTAGGTTATCTATCTTAACACATTATATAAATATATAACACATTATATATATATATATATATATATATATATAACACATTATTGTAACAGCTGATTGGCTGTGGATGGGTAAAAGTAGGAAACTTATAGGTTAACTATCTTAACACATTATATAACACATTATATAAATATATAACACATTATATATATAACACATTAATTGTACCAGCTGATTGGCTGTGGATGGGCAAAGGTAGGAAACTTTAGGTTAACTATCTTAACACATTATATAACACATTATTGTAACAGCTGATAGGCTGTGGATGGGTAAAAGTAGGACACTTATAGGTTAACTATCTTAACACATTATATAAATATATTACACATTATATATATAACACATTATTGTAACAGCTGATTGGCTGTGGTAGACAAAAGTAGGAAACTTATAGGTTAGGTTAACACAAGCACATTACAATTTGGACACTACTATTTGTTGTCAGAGTAACCTAGAGGTACGACTCAGAACCCATACCGTAAGACGTACGCGAGTTTTTCGCGGTCGCGAAAAACTCGGTACGTCTTACGGTAAGGGGTTCGTGTCCGAACTTCTACGAAAGGTTCTGGCGTTCGCGGCTTATATACTGCGTTAAATATCCGACTTGTAATACTATGCACGATAGCTCGGTCGGTAGCGTGTCCGCCTTCAAATCCAAACTTCACAGGTTCGAATCCCACTGGTATTAAAAAAGTTAGGTGTAAGACGTCATGTGTGTATGACGTCTTGTGTGTGTGTCTCGACAACAATACGTCACAGGTGGGGGGGACCAATGGGGGAAGGGAAGGGGCCTAAGGGGGAGGGGCCTACAGGGGAGGGGTGGGAGGGGCAAAGGGGAGGGGCAATGGGGAGGGGGCCAAGGGGGAGGGGTGGGAGGGGCCTACAGGGAAGGGGTGGGAGGGGCCTAAAGGGGCGGGGCAAGGGGAGGGGGAGGGCCTAAAGGGGAGGGGCGAGGGGGAGGGGTAACAATATGGCGTCGGGCAACAAAATGGCGTACGGGGGGGGAGGGGGAGGGGGAGGGTGGGGGTACCCCCACCGTCAACAGCCGCCATGTTGTTCTCAACCGTCGCACACTCTACTTAAGTTTGACATTAAACTTTTATTTTTAATAACTGTTTGAAATCAAATGTACAATAATAAATAACGAACCTAAACAACGTAATAAACAATAATGAAACGTTTAAGAGAATAAAGAAAATTATCAGTGTTCCGAAAATAAGGTGTATTATTATTTACTTTTAATAAAACGAAATATTAAAAAAATTAAATCTATCTAACTAGGAACGAAGGTTACAATTTCGTTTTTAAAATTCTTTTGAGGTTAAACATCACAATGGTTTTAGTAATTCGCGGTAATTTGACTTTCGTGAAGTTTTAAGTGGGTGGGAGATTATGCAGTGGACCGGCCACTTATCCAATAAAATAGCCAAATAAAATAATTCACTATCCAAACAACAAAATGTATCCTAATTTTTTTAAGCAATTTGAAATTTGATATTTTAATTGTTGTTAATATTTTTGTAACTTCACTATTTAGGTACATGCATTAGCTAACACACCATAGGTCCATAACTTGTTTTAAGACGTAAACTTTCCTATCTAAAAGTTCTTTTTATAAAACATTATATTTTTATCCTTTTATTTAACGACAACATAGGGGTTTGCACAAGAGTAAACATCCTTCTTCAGCCTGATTCGCCTTGCTTAACCCCTTAATTAATAATAATTTCAATACCATGATTTTTTCCCCCAAAATTTTTGAACTAAATTATGGAGCTTTTGAAGAGTAAATTATTAGGTGTTATACCACGTTGAGGTATGTGTCAGTATTATTTATTAGCTCCATCATTTTATTCAAACTTTTTCGGAGACTAATTTTATAGTATTAATTACAATTTGAACTTCCAACACAGATGCGCAAGTTCTAACATAGTTGGTAGTATTAGGTTTCTATGAGTTACGCTAGTCACTCTGTCTTCATTAATTTAAGTGACATATAGTGATGATGTTAAGCAAATAAAAAATGTTCAAGTAGAGAGAAAATAATGAAAGTGATCCTAATAAGTATACCAGACTAATAATATAATTGCCAAATAAGTCATATCATTTTCTACAATAATAAATTTGAGTAAAAAAGTGTTTATTATATTTTCTTTCGCTTGTTTTTTTTATTGACATCAGACTACAGTTTTATTATCTCAAGTAGCACTAACTTGTCTTGTTTAGAATTACTAGTATTTTAAATTTTAATTAAAGTTCGGAAATTCAAATGTGATTTAATTATAACTTAAATGAATGTCAACTTGTCAACGGTTAAATTTATTTGCTTTTCAAAATATTATTGGGGGATTTCGTTTAAAAAAAAAAAAAAAAAAAAAAAAAAAAAAAAAACAACTACAGTTGATGACAGTACCTAGTGTTTTTTCAAGACAAAATTTGCACCTCCCCTTATCAGTAACCAGGTACCGACACATTCATTGTAACACATACCAGAACAGTGAGGACAGAAGTTATTTTTAAATAAGAAGTAACCTTACTAATAAAAACATAACTTGGAGAAAAAAGAAAAAAACACTTTAGTCTTAACTATGAGAGAGGGCATGTAAAGATAAACGCAGTAGCACATGACTTCCTAACACGTGACGAATGATAAAGCCAAAACCGTCATCACTCCACGACGCAATATTAGTGTAGTTTTCTACACAATTGTACCGCAAGGGACGCTAAGTTACACCAAGTATTCTCTAGACGTACGATGACTTCAATTTTAATAGAGCTCGTAATGATAGTAAAACAAAAACTTCTTCAATTAATATACAATTCAAAAACTGAAGTCATAATGAAGATCACAGACCACAAAGATGTGTATTTTCTCGTGTAAAAAGCTAATAAACTCTTCCCTTTCCAGTGAACGCTAATAGCAGGTCTTTTGAAAAAAATGCTGAAATGATAGTAATTTTTATATATGTGTTTATATATAGAATGTTTATTTATTTATTTATCATCAATCATTTTATTTTATAACGTATAATTTATAGTTACTCCCTCTAATTCCAGTTCCCTTAAAGCCTAATAAATAAAAACAATGAAATCCCTGCAACAGTTTTTCTTGATAAATTATAATTATAACTGCACATCAAAACTGCAGTAACCAAAAATGTTAAACTTTCACATTTGTTTCAAAGGTCGACTTTGTTTGGGATTGTTCCAGAAACTTTTCTAACATAACTCCAAAGTATACACGTTGGCATCTGATATCTGATATAAAGGGACACAGTTTTTTCTGCTCTAACTAAAATCACCTAATTTTTATTTCAATTTTAAACTATATTATTCTTTATAAATATTTTGTGAAATATTGTTCTTTATATTCTGCTTGTATTATTTGTTAGGATTCTGATGAAGAAAAATGTGTATAAATAAACAGTTGCATAGCAATTTATCAAGCAAATTAGACGTGTTTAAAATCTCTTAATTTTAGTCTAATTAAGAATTTAAATAATGTTCTCTAAATATATATCTACAGAATATAACATCTTGTTCAAAATAATTTTATCTTTAAGTTTTATAATAAAATTTTACCAACCAAGTGTAATGGAGAATGTTCAAATGAATAAGTTGGACTACAAAATTGTAGATTTTGAAATCTCCATGTAACAAAATCTTTGTGTAACTTCTCAAATAACAAAATTTGTAAAATGTGTATGTATAAATAAATAAAACTTTATGTAACTAAATCATCTTAATGTAAAACAAAATTAGGTTAGAATATTTTTGTCAAGTAGTTTCAAGTCTTGGTCAATCAAACTAAAATTAAAATCTTTCATTATACCAGATACAAAGAAACTAAACCAGTCAATTCCAACTGAAGGGATGAAATTAATTTGATTTACATGTGCAGTTATCAGATACAATAGCAATCAGTACAAACAGTGTTGTGCGTTATAAATCTAGTTTCAATATTTAAGACTTAAAACCATGTCATTTGAGTCACAAAAATTAAGGAATAGTGAAAATCTGGCACCTTTACTTGTAAATTTAATGACATGTTGCCAATATATGTAACTGGTTTAAACAATTTAATATGACAAATTTTATTTTATTTGTTCAATTAATCTGGTTCAAGAACATAACCAAAAAATTCTGTAAACATCGTACAATGAAAACATATTTATATCTGGATCCGTGAATTTAAATACACAGTAATGTCCTTAAAAATGATCACCAGGAACACTGATAAATAAACTAAATTTTTGTAATTGACACAATACCAATTTCAAGTTATTGAACTTTAGAGGGTGCTATTGAAACTTAAATATAAATAATTTTGTATGTACATGGGCTGCACCACCCTTAGGTTTATCATAATTTTTATTTATTTATATTGTTCTTGAAGTTTTAATTAATTTAAAAATATATAAATATATATATATATTTCAAAGTGATCTAAGCGCCATAACGTAAATTTTCGGGTAATCAATAAAAACACTGTAGTTTTATAATAGTTTTATTTCAATAGGGTACAACATTATTTTTACATAAGTTAAAAACATAAAAAAGTGCTCTTATGTTAAAAAATTAAATTATTAAAACACACAAGGAAGAAAAAAAATTTGATGTACCCAGTCAGCAGAACGATCTATGTCCATGGCTGGTTTTCTTTCAAACCGATCTAAGTCCTATGGATCTTAGGCGCACAAATTGGCGTACAAGTTTCTGTTTGGCTCTGAAATGTAGTCCAGCATAGCACGTAGGTCCTCTTTTTATTTTCAAATATTGGCACTGAGGTAGGAAGAATTTCAAGTGTCATATTGGTGAGATCTTCAATCTTAACTCCTTTTTTTAACACGTTGCACTTTTGCCAATCGCCGAAAAAAGATGTTTTGAAGAGGACATTGTTTGGTTCATCTTTGCAGATTTTCATCATTGATATAGATGAAATTCCCAGTTTTTTAGTTGTTATATAATTTTCTCCTGCCAAATCAAAATTAAAAAACTTTTCACTCATGTTCAGAACATGGTTTGGAAGGCCTATGTTTAAATGGTTTGGAAGGCCTAGCTGTAGCTATAATATTCATCACATGCTCAACAGTTTCCATCTGCGAACATTTTTTAGCTCGCTTTTCAATCAGCGCAAAATCTCTGTCGGCAGATGAAAAGCTGTGCCCTGTCACTAGAAATTTGTGTTCGATAGTGTCAAACATTCCAATGTATACTAAGTATTTATACAAAAATACTAACATTCTGTTTTTTAACTGACCTGCACAGTTATCGGACCAAACAACTAAATGTTTTTTATCAGTAGTTGACAGAAGATCAGAGTTTATTGCTTGGAAGAGACAAGACGCCATCTGATTGCCACCACGTCCCGATTGCCCTTCGTGCCAAACACACATAATACCATCTGCGTTATTACTAACATGGATTCCAAAATTGTAGCAGGAAAGTTGGCGGCTGTAATACATGTCACTGTGTGTGAGCTTTGGGATGGGAAAGACTTTCTGTAAGTCCATTACTATATTGATAGTAGTACTGCCCGGTCTTGTGCTACAAATTGCATCATTTTTCATGGTTTCAAAAGCCTTACCAGCTTTTTTCTGGTGTAGTTCAAGTTTCACTTTAGCTTCACGAGAATCTGGACTTGCGCCAATTATAATTATAATCAAAAACAATTAAAACCTTGTAAAAAACAATAACAAAGTGTTGTGCAACAGAGCAGTTTCATGTCATGTAAACAAACCAATTCCAAGCAGGTGGCACTTAGATCGAATTGAAAGGCGCTCCCACTGGACATACACACAGCGCATTCTATGGAAGGCTATAAAAACCAACAGAAAATTATTTGGCATATAGATCTTATAGACGTGCATTGGCGTTGATACTTAGATCACTTTGCAATGAAAAAAATTTTTTTTAATTTTTGGCACTTAGATCGTTTTGAAATTAAAGCATTCAAATATAAAACAACAACTAAAACTACAAAACACAAACACACACACACACACACACACACACAAACACACACACACACACACACACACAAGAAAAAATAATATAAAGAAGAATAAGGAAAATGAAACCAGAGATAGCGCCCCCTTTTTAAATGTAGTAATTTTTTTATATTTTTATTTTTTTCATCATTTAAAATTCTAAGTTACAGTAAGTTCCCCTGGTCTGTTTTCATATATAAATGATTTCAATCTTTTAAATTTCAGTTTCGACCTCTAGTATCAAAATTGTTCTTGGAAAACTTCTGATAAAATATAAAAAATTCTAAAAATCTTATTTTATGTAATTTCTAGAGAATCTTCTAAATTTCAGTTTCGGCCTCTAGCACAAAAATACTTTATTTAAGAATTTACATAAAATATCAAACTTATAAAAATCTTATTTAGTGTAATTTCTGGTTTATGTCAACCAAACCTAAATCAAATCTTTCATAGACTACTTTATATATATATATATATATATATATATATATATATATAATTATAATGATATAATATATATAAGTAATGAAAATAAGGAAGATAAATCAGAGAAAATATAATTTTCCAATTTCTATGTTGGAGGCAAGCTACATCAAAGGCGAAACATTTCATTTTGTTTTAGGTATATCTTGGTTGAGTAATGGGCTCAGCCTAACTTCAATTAATTAAAATCAAAATTGCCTTTCTCTTTACATTCTTTGCATCCATGACAACACTATTATACAAGTTCTAAAAGTGACTATTTGCATACCCTACGAATACTCAATTACCTCCTTCACTGGCAAATTACATTTACTTGCTTAGCCAATAGTTTGTGAACTTCACAAGTAATCAATCATATAGTTAATACTTGTGTAGGTCAAGTATTCCGCTCCAACAATTATTGAATCTAACTAGAATGTCCATAATTATTAAGCTGTATGTATTAGAGAAGGTACTCTTAGAGTTGATTAATTTAATTAAACATTGCAGCTACAAATTAATTTTGTACACACATTATTTTCGATTCTTTAATAAATGATTATCTTCTTCGTAATAACTTAAAACACCAATAATGATTTTAATTTAGTTCGTAACCGCTTTTGTTTTTAAGGATAAAAATAATGGGAAAATATGTAACTCCTTCGTCTTAATTTATCAATTGACAACCAATATATATCAAATAAAACACACTATTTCTTTTGTAAAATTCTATAATTTATTTGGTCTAGCCGACCATGGTTTCGCCAGTTACGGCATTGACGAGGCTCTTACAAGACTGATAAAACATTGATAAAACATTACTAACATTGATAAAATGTTAAAAAGAAAATTAAAAAATAAGGCTAAATCCTTTATTTTCCCAATAGTCAATTCTAATAATTCCACACAAAAGTGGCGTAGAATTAACTATTTTGGTAAAGTTAGCCATGCAGTTGGTAAAGTTTTGGAAAAGAAAAAAACTGTAAACCAGCTTATTATTGTAAACAAAATTTAGGAAAGATGTTGGTAAATTCCAAAGATAATATAGAAAAAATGCAAAAAAGTGGTGTGTACAAACTGACATGTAGTATTTGTAATGCTGCTTATGTTGGCCAAACAGGCCGTAGTTTTAAGTGTAGGTTAGGTGAGCATGAAAGGAGTTGGCGGTTAGGTTATAATGATTCTAGTTTTTCTAACCATTTAAAAAATCATGCATTGACAGATTTTTATTCTAATGTTAATTTTGAAATTTTACATGTTAACGTAAAAAGTAGAAAATTAAATGTTTTGGAAATTTTAGAAATTAAGAGACTTTTGTGTAATGATGATAATCTAGTTTTAAATGACCAAACGGAATTTTTGTCATTTTCTCCTTTACTTCAACCTCTATTCAAGGTTGGTTAATACCTGTGTGAATGACCTGTGGGGTTTTCCCCTGGGTCTTTGTGCTTTGTTTGTTAACGGGATTTTCCTACCTTTTATAATAGTTATGTTGTGCTTTGTATTTAGTCTTGTAAGAGCCTCGTCAATGCCGTAACTGGCGAAACCATGGTCGGCTAGACCAAATAAATTATAGAATTTTACAAAAGAAATAGTGTGTTTTATTTGTTAAAATGGAATTCTATCAAGTACCGTCGGTCATCAGTGTAAACAATAT